>JABXWE010007516.1:0-12092 GCA_014611495.1 Limonius californicus
TATAGTACCAAGAATGATAAAAACAATCGCCCAAAGGTATACCCACTATATTGGTGCAGAATTATTTAACAAACTTCCTCGTATCTTAAAAACTAGATCCCTATTAGAAAATTTGTTTCATAAGAAGATAAAAATTTGGATTTTTGATATGACATGGCAATTTGTTTTAAATGTGTTTTATAAATGCAAATACAAATATTATTACTTTATCAGGTATTGTCCTGTATGGTTGGACATCGTATAATTAGTCCAATTAAAAGAATTTATTGACACGCAGCCGATAAATTAATATTAAATATATAAATAATATGAATAAATTATTATTATTTAAAATTAAAATACAGATGAGTAACAAGTTATAACACCCAGTCTCGCGCCCTAGTGTCTCGCGCCCTAACGGTCCGCGCCCTAATGTCCACGCGCCCTAGTGTCTCGGCGCCCTAACGGCCCGCGCCCTAGTGTCTTCGCGCTCTTGTGGCTGGCGCCCTAACGGCCTCGCCTAAATGTCCTAGACCGAGGTACCTACCTGCCACACCTGGGAGACCTCGAAGTTGGTGATCAATTAATCTATTTAATCTCTTATATATGTAAAGATGGTGGGAAAAAATTGCTAAAATTTGCAATTCGGCAATAAAGCACAGCCCGTATAGCAATGACAGAACTCACTAAAATGTAGAAAGACAGTAATGGTATACAGACTTGTTCAAACGTTATTGTTTCCAATAGCTTTTTCTGCATCTGAATCGCGGGCACTAAAAGCAGTTGACAAAACAAAAATCGATTTTGTTAACTCTGGAGTTGAGAAGAACGCTTCGTGTATTTTGCGTAGAACACCATACAAACTCTTCCGCAATAGAAGGAAATAATGCCGACATTTTTTACAATACTTGGGACATCTAACTCGATCTACTACTGACAATGTAGAAAATATTGTTAAAGTGAGAAAAATTGAAGGACGTCACTCAAAAGGAAATCCGATAGTCGTAACAATCGGTACTCCTTTTCAACAGAATATTAGAACTGCAGAGGACAGAGTATACTGGAGGAAGTGGTACACATCATATCCTAAACCTATCAGCCACATGCCACGATTAATTAACGAGTAAGCAGGGATATACATTACATTTAGTCTAACTCTTATGCACTTTTTTTAGCTGCTCAGTTCTAAGCTAATTTTTGCCAGCTGGCGAATAGTTTTTCCTGTGTTTTTTGGTGTGAAAATCAGTATGGTATGGGTAATCTGCATTTTTAAATGTACCTCGTCGTAGTTTTACGAACTTAATATAGACTGAATAGTGCTATGTCTTTAGATATAAAGCACAAAGTCAACTGGAGATAGCGGTAGTTAAATCTGTCGGGCATTCAATTTATTATTTATGGGAAGCATAATCGCAACAGTACAAACGCTTCCCGATTCAAATCACTCCCGGAATCAGAACATTTTTCTTATTCTTTGTGTGGTACTGAGTCTCTGTCTCCATTTGCCATTGGCTATCAAATTAATGGCATTCCTCGGTTTATAGTCGCACTAGACGAGTAACAAGACTCTACACGCATACACCAGGCAGGTTAAGCATGGTTATGCACCAACATGGTAACCCGCAGAGTCGGGCCCTGTTGTGCACAGCACAAACTAGCCTAGCTTTGCCTCACACCATCTCTACTCAAAGGGATGGGCCTACAAGACCTGTGAACGTTCCAATAATAATAATAATAACAATACAAAGTGATTTTTTAAAAAGTCAATTGCAGTAGCCTAGGGATTGCCCCGTCTATATTAAGCTTTAGAATCTGACAATATTTCGAACACTTGCTGTGAAAGAAATCTTGACGAAAAACCTGTAATTTACTTACCTTAATAAATTACAAATCAGTTGCAACTAAATACTTGTTCATTTTCACATTTTGTTGGGCCAAAAATTTTAATTACCCGAACTGTCACACAGTTTGACATACAGGTAAATGTCATTCAAAGCGCTGACTGCAGACGGAATAGCTATTTTTCTAGGCTTGCTGCAATTGACTTTTTAAAAAATCACTTTGTAGTAATCGTATGGTTATGTATGATGCAGCGTGTATTTGCTTAAATGTATCCAGCTGTAGTTTTAGACATTTTCTTTTTTAAACTGTATTGTGATTTTTTATGTGGAAAATTATAATCAAATAATGCCAATGTACTACTGCTCAAAATAATTAAGGGATATTTAGGAAGATTAATATTAAAAAAAATAGGCAGTTAAAATAACATCTGCAAATACTTCTATATTTTAACTGCAACATTCCTCTCTCTCACTTGGTCACAGTTCTTTTTTTACTTTCTCGGTTGCTAGTGTGATATTTAATTTGATTGTATTTAAAAGTGGAAAGGTATCATGAGCTACCTTTTTTTTTTTCTTTTTAATAAACTGGATTAGCACACAGGGGCTTTGCACAGTTGGGATCACTTACAACAATAACACAATAAAGAATTAAACTGATATGTCAAAGTTAGTTGTTAATTAATTAATCACTATTTGATAACAAGATGTCTTGCGGCAGTCTTGGTTTTAATCTGATATTCACTGATTTCCTTCCAATGTTGTAATAAACAGCGCCTGGGCAGTTTGTGATGTTGTCAAAATACTTCTTTGCTGTAGCACGAATGAAATGGTCTATGGATGGGATACTTAGTTCTCTATGTAGCTGTTCATTCCGTACATACCACTCAGCGTCGGTGGCAATTCTTAACATGAGCTATCTGAATTAAAGGCTATGAGCACCATAAGTCAATTGGAAGGTGGAAGAACATAGCCGGACGCTGCTCAAGTGTTTGCAGAAACCAAAGTATAGTTTCTTGACTTTGGAAACTAGAGATGTTCGGTGGAAATCAAGGATAAGTAAGCAAGGTTAGCATCAACAATACCAGAAGTTTCCCCAGCTTTGAATTAAATTTGCTGCTGTTACTCGAAGGCTAGTATCAACAACAACTATAGGCTTTAATATTACTGGTTTGCATTCTGTTAACTGCGAATATTAAAAAATCCCGAATTTGGGTTAAGGAGCATAGCAATTGGTGCCTTAATGACTGGGGATGAGTGTTTTGCAGTTGCAACATGTTGTAACCAGATAATACGCGTGTTTTTAAATTTGGCGGGAACCCGGAACACGAAATAATTCACAATTTGTCCGGGAACGACCAAAATATGAAGGTGGCGGTGTGACGGTATAGGCCAGGATAATTACTGGAGATCATACGAATCTTTATTTCTTTCGAAACGGCTCTCTTACTGTCCAAATGTATTTGTATGAAATTCTGCGACTCATTGTTATTCCATCGTAGCAGCACTGGGTAATAAATTCCCATATAATAAGAACTAAAAGTAATCATGCTTTAAGTTCATTTACGCGTTGTTCCGTGGTATCACTACGAGAAATAGGTTCACATTTTAATGTTTTACAAACCTCGGTATTTATAACACTAAAAGAATTTAAATATAAATCGTAGAAATTTTCGAATTACCAACAACGATTCGATGGAGACAAAGAAAAAAGAACCATCTTTTGTGAAACATTCTTTACTTTGCTGCATGAACATGAATACATTTTAAATAAGATAGTTTTTAGTGAAGCAACTTTCACAATAAATGGAGTCAAGTCAATTCACAAAATTTTCGGTATGTATTATAATTCCTCATCTATCCACTATCCAGTATCCTCATAAACTTCTTTCTTGGATATTGGTCCCGCACTAACTGCCATTTACAAAACTTAACTCAGTCAATTGCTAGGAATAGTAGTAGTAGTGAAAATAAGCTTATCGGTCCATATTTTATTGATGGTAATCTCAATACAGCCAAATTTTTAGAGCTATTAAGGAACGACATCATTCCGGCAATAGATAACTTAAACATCGATAACCCGTGGTTTCAGATGGATGGAGCCCCTCCGCATTCCACGAATGCTATAAGAAACTTTCTAAACGACAGGTTTCCAGGACATTGGATAGGAAGATTCGGTCCTATACCGTGGCCCCCGCGTTCTGCAGATTTGTCGCCCAATGACTTCTTTGCTTGGGGATACCTGAAATAAAAATTTATACAAATATTCCAATACAAACTATTGGCGAATTAAAAGATCGCATACGTACCGAATGCAATAGTTTGAATCCCGACTTTCTTGCGAATGCTGTGCGTGCTATTCAACGCCGTTTAGGTTATTGTTTCGAAGTAGAAGGTGGCCATTTCGAATACTTGTTGTAACTGTTGTTTTTATTTTCATTTCCGTTTTCTGTTATTGATAATTTAATGTTTTACAGTATTAATCGTCGTTGTTGTTCAAATCATTTTGATTTACTTATTTAATATAAACACTGCATCAACATAACCTTCATACTCAAATAATTCACAACTCCTGTGATGTTAGCTTCTGTTTTTTAGTTGTGGGTACAGTTGGTTGCCTACACAATAAGCCTAATTGACGCGTTCTTTTTAAAAGTATACATAGGCAATGTATACTAAAAAGAAAAATTCCCTGTATGTAATTGTTAGAAATGTTGAATAATAGAATTAATTAATTTAAAAATTATCTAGGATGTTTATAAATTAAACGCAAGCATGCAAAATGAATGGTATTCCGAAAAGTGTTTTTTACTCTTTTGTCGACAATAATTACAGTTATAGTTAATTATAGTGTAATCTTGGTTGCTTGCATAAAATAAAATATACTGTATTATTACAATAAAGCTTTTCTCTCCAATAAATTATATTTTAGTTTAATAATTATAACTTATAACTAACTATACAGTGTAATTAAAATTACAATACGGGGATTTTAAAACCCACTTTCGCTTTCCTTCGTGGTAATATGGAGTCCTTTTTCAACGGAAACGTATTTGGTAGTTTTGGTAGAGCGCTCCACCAATCTCTGAACAAGTGGGCATAGCAAATCAGGATCCACTTGATGAAACGTGTCTTTGTTGGTAAACCAACTAACAGGAAGGGCAATAACTATCGTCAGAAATGTTCCAATTAGAGCGTAATAGTAGAAAGTAATCCTGAACAACCAAAATTGTTCTTCTTGTTCTTCTACTGGAGGAAAGATCCTGATCGGCACACGAAAATATAAAATATTAATAAAATTCTATTACGTAGCAATATTATTTTTATTCAACTTTATAATTAACATAACATCGGATGTAGAAACACTTACGTAGAAGAACTTATCCCATCCAGAACTGTGCTGTTAAAATTATCACAACCGTAGGTATTTAAAGGGCGTGGTAGAACGTTGCCACCGGCGTTATAGTGGTGTAATTGATTTTTAATAATTATCCAACTCAAAATCAAAGCAGATCCAAGGCTTCCACATATTGCACCCTTAAAAGGAACTGTCAGGTAATTTGGAATAACTATGGATCACCACTTGCCTTTTCATTTGCCATGGGAAAAAGCATACCCAAAGTGAAGAGACCCAAAAGTGGCCCAAGTGTAATTCCGCCAATAGAAAGGTTCAATTGCAAAACAGCTCCAAGTTTGTCAACAATAAACACCAGGCAGATGCAGATAACACCAATGACAACCACGCTGATTTTCATTATGTTGCTGGCCTTGGTTTCTGACGTGTCAGCCGGTAGAAAGGGCTTGATGAAATCTGTGTAAACTATTCCTGATAAGGTGTTTAAAAACGTCGAAAGGGTACTGTAACAAGATCGTTTAGGAGTATTTATTTTGATATTTAAAATTATCTAACCTGAAGGCTGTGCTAAACACTCCTGCCACGAATAACCCACTAATTCCAGGTATCGTACTAGCAACATCCAAAACGTAATAAGGTAAAATTTGATCGGATTTCGAGATACTTCCTGAAGATAGAGGATCACATTCAAAGTATTTGGTGAACATAATCAGGCCAGAAAAGCATATGATCACTTTCGTAACTATAGTTCCTAGTCCAAATAATAATATAGATCTGCAAAATTGAAGTTTAATTGTTTGTTTAGAATAAATTGAAAAGTGAAAACCTTTTAGCCGCTTGAAGCGTTGGTAAGGCTATGAAGCGCTGGACGGTTGCTGGGTTGCATCCAAAGTGCCCCATCCAGATCAGGATTTGGCCTATTACAACGCTCCAGAACGATTCTCGCAGTGTTGGATCAGGGTTCATGCTAAAAATCAATAGTTTAAGATAATAATTTGGAACAATTTGATTGAAACAAGATTTAAATTGTTGCATATGTTTTAAGGTAATTAATTTGTTTGAGATGTCATGGATGTTTGAAATAAGCCCCTTTAAAGATGATGTCTTTCGAGCGAAAATTATTTTCTGTTGTTAATCACACATATATTTTCATGTACTTGCATTGGTACTGCCATTGACTATTTTATTACAAATAATATACAAGCTTTATTTCTTCTTTTTCATCAGATTCATATTTGTATTTTTTTGTTGTAACTGTAAAAAGGCTTGGCTAGTTGGAACCGACTGCTTTCTAGGTTTTTATCAAATCTGTAATTGTTTCGTAAAATACATACACAGGGTGGGTCAGCTAAATTGCTTCTCGTTAAAAGTGATTGACGCAACCCGCCATACATGTATAACCGAAATGTGGATTATAAAGTAATACAGAAATGGGGTATACTTACTGTAGTAAATAACCGTTTTGGTAATATTAATTATGTATATTAGTATTTATCAAGAAAAGCACTCATTGGTGCAGCCGGACTATAGCAAAAACTAAACAAATAAAACCCAACAACAAACAAACAACAAAGTTTTATGTAATTCGGTGAATGTTTTAAATCTCTGCCTCCATCCACTTCCACACATTTTTTACTTCGCTTTGAAAACTATCTTTGGCCTTGAGCAAGCGTATCAGATATAATTGCTGATTAATTGTATTCCCAGAAGTCTAGTGAAGTAATAGAACAACTTCTTGGTGGCTATGTATTTACAGCTCCTCTTCCAATCCAAGTTCCTCCAATTAAATTATTAAGTAGTTAACAATCCAATTGCAGTAAGCAGGATAGTTATTTTGTTGGTATAAAGTATAAGTATAAAGTATATATACAGTGCGGTTGTAAAATGTCCTACTCCCCTACTAACTTTTGAACTAACTTAACTAACTTTGAACGATTTGATATATCTTATATCTATATTCTATATTTGTATCACACAATTTTGTATGCCATTTGGGGGCTAAATACTACTTTTCAGCACATGGTTAAATTTTATAACGTTATAAATGGCGGCTAGGCGCCATCTTAAACTATTTTTTAAACAGCAATGGGGGTCGAGTGACACCTCATTTGAAAGGTATTTTAATTCTGCGTCTGATCCTTCAATTTCATAAAAAACTATTCATCCAAAAAAAATTATAGATGATTGAAAATAAGAAGTTTATGGACGAAAGAAGGCACCCAGAAAATTTTGCGATTTGCGGTCCAGATATGTTGTTGGCGTCGTCGAGGCCAACAACTTTTCCTTATGGCACTTTCCCGTAGCTCGTAGGTGCTTCCAAAGTCGAAACACAAATCGACATCCAGCACGCGTCCACGTCATCGCAACGGGTCGGTCGTGAGCTGTTCGCCTAGCCGCCATTTTGAAAGTAATAAAATTTAAATATGAGCTAAAACGTAGTATTTAGCCTCCTATTAACGCACACAACATTTTGTGATGAAATATCAAGTCGTTCAAATTTTACGATCGCACTGTATAAGTAAGTGGTATAAGTTATTATGGTACATGCTACATCTTCCAACAATCCGACTAGAACGTAGGAAATGAGTCAAACAAATGGTAATTTGGTATGACAGAAGATGTTTCAAGCTTGAATTATTGTTGTTTTCTAAGTGTGGTAATGATGGAGCCTTTTTCTGCACGTCAATATGCAGAAGTGCATTTTATATATGGCTATTGCAGCAGGAATGCTCGTGTAGCTGTGGTAGAATATCGGAGAAGGTATCCTCACCGATGGCAGCCGGACCATCTCGTATCACTCCCTTAAGTTTGGACCACACCTTTTGAATCACCTTGTATATGTCACGCCAAGCATTTACAGATAAAACCTTTAAAAATTGGTAATACGTAGTCATTGCGAATTTTCTTGCGTAATAGGTAGAGTTATATCTAAAGTTTATGTTGTTTCACTTTGTTAAACAATACAACCCTAAAAGAAATAGATGCAAATAAGTTGATGCTGATAGAAATTACAAAATTGCAATGTTTTCAGAGGGTGATCTCCATGTAGTTTGCCTATCAAAGTAATGTGATACGGATGGCATACATTTGCTTTCAGAATTCTTCTAATTAAAGTTCTAATAACACCCACATTATTGCAGACGGTCATTTCTAGTTGGATAGCGCCTAGTATATAAATTGAGTACTGCAACAATATATCAATATATCAAGTCGACAATTTAGAGGCGACTGCTGGTCAAGCTACTCCAACTGAAAAAATTACCGGTAGTACCCTCTCTACAGTTTCTGAAGATAATAAAGTTCCAAATAGGCATATTGTGGAGGGCAAACATTTAAAAAATGCCTTAACTGAAGTTCAAATGCTAAGCAAAATGAACGAAGTAATTGCGTTAGCCGATGAAGAAGTGAATGTTCATATTCCAGTGCAACGCAAAAATTTACAAAACCATCGGACTTCTAAACATACCGTTTATGGACAAAATACATCCGCAGATATTACTGGCATTGAAAGATTAACTTATCTGTTCGTATCGCGCGTTCAGCCAAAGTTTAATGTTGATGATATATCGGCATTCTTGAAGAAAAACTCTATTGATATACAAACATGCGAATCTTTACAGACTAAATTTAATACCTATAAATCTTTTAAGTTGGGCGTTAAACAAAGTGAAGCGAAAAAAATTCTTAATCAGAACCTTTGGGGGTCAAATATTCTCATAAAAATCTTCAGATCGAAACGTCAAGAAAACAAGGATTTTCCAAGGGAGCCGACAAAGCAGCTGTAAATATAGCTGTTGCTCATAATAATTATGAAAATAGTGACAGACAGAAACTACTCCGCGTTAATAGTGAAAAAGCACTGCGATGTGATAGTGTTAGTTTCTTTCACATTAACATACAGTGTTTGACTAAAAAAGTGGCCCAAATTTCTATGTTCCTGGACAAGTATGATTATGATGCTATCTGTATGTCGGAACACTGGCAATCCGAGACAAATTTAAAATTAATGAAAGTGCCAGGTTACAAGCTTGTAAGTTATTTCTGTAGGTCTAACTTCCAGCATGGTGGTGTATCTATTTTCTTAAAAAACAACATTAAATGTAAGCCTCTGAATTTAGATCCATACAATAGTGAAATTAATGTTGAATTTTGCGGTGTTGAATTATTAACAACCAAAATGATAATTATAACTGTGTACCGCTCTGGCAATGGAGATTTTAGCTTATTCCTAGACAAGTTAGAAAATGTATTAGATATATATGTTACTATCTCAAAAAATGTGATACTTTTAGGAGACTTTAATGTCGATTTTAGCAGTAACTCTGCAAATTTAAGAGATCTTATGTGTGTAATATCTTCTTATGGTATAAACCCTGTTATAACAGACTTTACTAGAATAGGAAAAACGTCTGCATCCTGCATTGACAACATTTTAACAAACTTAGCTGTTAATAATTATGCGTGTGGTGTTGTTGATCCCTGTCTGTCCGACCACTGCGGCCAGTTTATTAAAATCACTGCGATCACAGATGCTCCTAAACCAACATATAGGAGGAAGATAACTATACATGGCTTACAAAAATTCAGAGCGTCCTTGTCAGATATTGACTGGACAATCTTTTGCGACCCAGACTTTAACGTAAGCCGAATGTCCAAGTTTCTCGTAAACAATTTTAAATCGCTTGTACATAAACATTTTCCGATAAAAAAATGTTCTAATAAAAATAAGCCAGTTGCTCACTGGTTTAGTGATTCCCTTAGGCAACTAAGAGATAAATTATCCTGTGTAAAACTGATTTATAATGTTAGTAAAAATCCGGATGTACTAATTAAGTATAATGCTTTACGTAAACAATATAAAATTGAAATTATAAATGCAAAAAAATGTGCTTACAACAGCTTTATTGTAAACTCCGAAAATAAGGTAAAAGATACTTGGAAACTAATCAACGCCGAAAGAAATGGCGGATGTTCAGTTAAACCTGATCCAGATATTGCACCGGATCTTTTTAACGATTACTTTGTTACAATAGCCAGCAATTTAATTGCGTCACTTCCCCATACTAACTATGACGCGATGGATCTGCTTGAAGCAGTCCCAACTCCAACTTGTTTGTTTAATCTTGAAAGTGTTACACCTGAGGAGGTTTGTGAAGCTATAATGTCTTTAAAAAATTCAAGTTGTCTAGATGTTTATGACTTGAACAGTAAAATAGTTAAAGAGGTAATGGATATAATTGCATTTCCTTTATCCGTGCTTATAAATGCCTGCTTTAAATCTGGTGTTTTTCCTGAAGAATTTAAAATCACAAAAGTGATTCCACTTTTTAAAAAAGGTGATGAAACTGTTATTGACAATTACCGCCCTATTTCAATTATCCCAATTTTTGCCAAAATATTCGAAAAAATTATAAAGGCTAAACTAGTTCAATATTTTGAGGATAACTCTCTCTTTAATCCTAGCCAATTCGGTTTTCGCAGCAAACAATCTACAACTCAAGCCGTTCAGAAAGTGGTTAACTATATAGTCGAGGGGCTTGAGGAAGGTAATCATACGGCTGTTACATTATGCGATCTCTCGAAAGCCTTTGATTGTGTCCCGCCCGATGTCATTTTGCAAATACTAAGTTTTTATGGTGTAAGAAATTCATCGCTCAGTCTTTTCACATCTTATTTTCAAAATAGAACACAATGTGTGAACATTAACAACGTAAATTCTGCGCTCAAACAAGTAGTGCACGGCGTCCCTCAGGGGTCCGTATTAGGTCCTCTTCTATTCATTATTTATATTAACGACCTGTACCATTACATGGTTCCTAAATGTTGTGTGTTATTTGCCGATGACACTACTTTACTTTCTTCTGCGAAAACTCTGGATAGCTCTCTACAATTGTCTGTGCAAAGTGAGAAACAAGCTGAAAAATGGTTCTACACCAATAAACTTAAACTTAATCAAGACAAAACTCAAAGGATTACTTTCTCATCTGTCAATAACGTAACGATACGGGTCAACGTCCATATGCTAGGAGTGGTACTTGACAATTCCTTAAACTGGTCGTCTCATGTTGACTATCTTAGCAAAAAAGTATCCAGCGTCGTATTCCTGCTCAGAAATTTAAAACAATTTGTAACCCCTGACATTTTAAGATTGGCGTATTTCTCGCTATTTCATTCACTCATCAGTTATGCCACAATTTTATGGGGAAACTCACCACATGCTTTAAGGATTTTTCGTCAACAGAAAAAAGTAATCCGGATTCTTGGGAATGCAGGCAGCAGGGAGCATTGCCGTCCTATATTTATTAAATTTGGGATAATGTCATTACCATCTATATATATCTATGTGACCTTGCTCGAAATTCACAAGAATATAGACAATCTTCCTGTTAACAGAGACTTTCACGAACATAACACGAGATTCGGTAATGCACTAAGGAATTCTCGATTTAGGCTTCGAAAATCCGAAAAGAATTTCTTGAATCTCAAATTATACAATCATTTACCTGTTTTTGTGAAAGCCTTGAATTTCAGCTGTTTCAAATTCAAGGTAAAACACTATTTAATTGACAAATGTTTTTATGGCGTTCAGGAATATTTGGACACTCCCTTTTGTTTACATGTTTAGAAGTTTCGCTGTAATATGCCGTTTATTGTAAAACTTTTTATGTACATGTGTTTTATAATATCTATTGCCAGACCTGCTGTAAATATATTTTTATATGTAACACAGTTAAATAAATTATCTTATCTTATCTTATCTTATCTTATCCGCATCATTCGCCAAAAATAAGCACCAAATATGTTTCACGTTATTTGAAAACGTCTTATTTAAAATGTAAGTTAATTGACAACTCGACTTATATTGTCAATATTACGAGGCTTGTTCAACTGAAACCCATCCCTGATCAACATAGTCTTGA
>JABXWE010007517.1:0-27384 GCA_014611495.1 Limonius californicus
TGGCGGTATAATTGCAGAGTTCGCATATTTCAATGACGCAGATATACACAGTGCTACATCAGTAAGAATATACACCAGGAGTCAACAGTTAAAGGAATTTCAGATAAGTTTAATTAAAATTTATTGTATAAATGTTGATTTTATTAGTGTATTCTATAACTATCGAATTTAGGTGGAGCCACGATTTATATTTAAATATAAAAATAACCCTGAGAAAATAATTTATATGTATGCTATTATGTTTAATTCATTTTATTGGCGTAACTAACATTATTAACAATCTATATAAGCTAGCCGAGGTATTATAAATTAAAATTTAAATTTTATTTGAATAATTAATTATTTGGCGCTCAAATTTCATTATCTATTAAAACTATAATTTATTAAATAAATAAATTTATATATCATACATAGATATTTAAAGAATCATGGAGTTGCCAAAGGCAACACCATGAATCCCATTCCACCCAGCTTATCCCGGCTCAGCACATTTCGTGCTATTCACAGGTCTAATATGCGCCACCCTTGAAAAATCCCATGCCCCAGACAACACAAACACCCTGAGATAGTGCAGTGTTCAGGATTCAAACCTGAGCAACTTTGGTAGAATATCTCCGCAGCCAAGCTCTGCGGCCACTACTCTACCGCGGTCCGGATGTATATTAGTTAAACATAAATTTAAAAAATTATTTTATACTCAGCCCTGAATTTATTTAATTAAAGTACGTATTCAAACAATAATCCTAATTGCATTTTTATCTTTCATATTTATCGACGCAATTACAATTTACCTTGTTTTGTATAGTTATTTAATCAAATATTCAAAATTGTGCAAGCTAATATATTGAATAAATCTACAAATATATCGAATTGTGGACTATAGTAAATAACATCATCAAATTAATTTTTGTTTTGTATCCCTATATTGTAATTTATTAGTACGTATTCAGATATTAACGAATCGTAAATATTTTAAAATTTTAATATTGTAATAATTGTTAAACGTAGATTCTCCAGCGCCCATTTTCCATGCCCAGCTGATTAACCCATTTGGTAAACCCAACAAAAAGAAAGTAAATCGTTATTCTAGACCAGTTTGCCTTCCTAATCGCAATAATTATACAAGAATCTTCTTCTTCTAATTTAAAACGATAATTTAATGAAAACTGCACATACAAAAGACAACATGAAAACATGGCTTCGAAAATAGTTCGTTAAAGAGTTATACCATGTTTCGCGTTTTAACAGTTTGTTGTAATACACAGTTTTGTAGCTCTGATGAGACTCGTTTTCAAAAACGTCTCCTGAATACGTCCTTCCTACGCATTTCATGAAAACCCAAAAGCTGTTAAAGCAACCTACTTATAATAGCTATGGAGAATAAGACTGAAGATAAAATCAGGGAAATAACAAGAAATCTCTCAGTATCTTTCAGAAGTTACTTTTCATTGAAAATCGCCGAAACAAGTCAACAGAGACAACATGGGGGGGTATTCTTTATGTAAAATTCGGACGTGCGTCATCAACCCTTTAGCCGCCACAGCCACCCCTCTAAAATTTCAAATAACACCATACCATGTGTTGGAAAGGTAATTTCATAAGAAATTCATGGTACTACTTAATTTTTTTTTAGCCTAAAATTGAGCAAACAAATAAAAAAATGTATTCTGTTTATTTAGATTAAGCTGCTGAAAATAGCAATACAGTTAAAGTAATTGTTCAACATTTGCGAGAATTTGTGGTGTCAACTGCTGACATACTTCTATTATTCTCTGTCTAAGATCTTTAATGTTGGACAACTGTGTTGCATAAACTTGTAATTTCAAATGCTCCCATAAGAAACAATCCAATACAGACAGGTCGGGTGATCTATCCGGCCATTTGATGATACCACGTCTTCCAATCCATCGTCCAGGAAACCGATTGTTCAAAAATTCTAGAACAGTAACTTACATAGTGTGAAGGTGCACAATCTTACAGGAAAAGTAGTTCATTTTCAAGCAAATTTTCGTCATTTTCCAATAGTTCTGTTATACGCGGATCAGCATTTTCAGGTTTTTCCCCGCTAGAAAAATCTCGCCGACCTCAGCCAGGTTCGAACCCGCGTCCCTCGGATCTAACGCTAACCACTAGACCACCGAGGCCGGGTATGGGTTTACTTAAACAAAAGCAGATTCCTGCCTGACCTATACCTACAGATATGCTTGTTTACCTCTCCATTATCGTCTTCATTTAGTACTTGAATAAGTTTTCTCTTGTATGGGTGAAATTTGCAGTATTCTAAAATTCTCCTTACAATGCTTAGGGAAACTCCCGATTTGTCTTTCTGGTTGATGTTTTTTGTTTGCTACTGAGCCAGTTTCCCCGACTTTTTCCATCAACTTTATAACATATGATGGATGGCGGATGAACTTATCGGAATGAGTTTCATTGAAAGCAGGATCTGGAGCTGGTGCATAGTCGTTATTTTTTAAATAAAAACGCACAATCTCAATTTTTTCGGCATGGGTGTAAACCATGTTGATACTATACAATATTCAAAATGTTAACTGACAAATGAAAAAACAAAATATGAATCAAACGCGTATAGGTGCTGCTATAGTCAGCACCTTAATCAAAATAAACACAATAAAGAGTTTTTTTTATTTCTTTTATGACTCAATTTCAGTTAAATAAGAAAATTAAGTAGTACTATCCGTTCCTTATAAATTACCTTTCCAACGTTGTGCCACAAATAGTATGGTGCCATTTGAAATTTTCGAAAGGGTAAGGCTAAGCGGTTGATGCCACACGTCCGGGTTTTACGTAAAAAGGTGTCTCTGTTGATATATCTTAGTGATTTTCAAGGAAAAAATATATTTGAAAGATGGCTACTTTTCACTGGAAAATCCTGTATAACTAGTAATATCGGAGGATACTAGAATTAGCTACTACTATTTGTAGTATTCTTACAAATATTGTTGTTCGACCGACTATAGAGGAAACATATATGAATTATTTTTTGCATTCTATTCAGTAAAGGTATCTAAAAACACATTTCATGTCGGAAGCACTTTCCGCCTCCTAATCTCTCATGATGTAATTATTAAAATTGTAGTAACATGGAAAGTACATTCCTTAAAATGCATTACTTTCTTTCTTTATCAATTCCTCTGTTACCTGTCGAAGTTATCATTCATAACAACCGGATTTTACTGAAGGTGATGGGTCCCGTTGGGACTTGCATCACACTCCTCCCGCTCCCTTCTATTACATTCGCTTGCCATTTTTACTATTTCTATTCATTGTATGTATAATATCGCGTATGGAATTGTTGCTTCTCCTGGCCAGACAGTGGTTAGGAGAAGCCCCGTTAAATTCAACCCAATTTCGAATGATTACCGAGCTTGATACCGACATTTCCAAACACATAAAATCAAAAATAGGAAGAAAGAAATACAAGATCTTTCATTATGCTAGTCGGACGAATCAGTCAGAATGCAAAAAAAATACAACAAGATGCTTAATTATAAAATATTCGATTTATCTGGATAACAGAAGATATCCTACATTTCCATATAACCTATTTATTAGTAAAAAACTAACAAATAGATGATGGGGCGTAGCCTACGTGTTCCGCTACCACAAATAAAATTAGCATTCTTTAATAAGATATGAAACGATTTCTGAACTTTAAAATGCATTAGTAAAACCTGAATCTCTAAATTTGTTGCTGCAAAGGTGTTAAAGCAAATATTTCACTTGGAATGCGCTTGATATACAGTGTGTCCCAAAACGTACTGGCAATATTTTAAGGATGAATTCTAAAACTTATTTAGAGTCGATAAGTCTATATTAACATAAGTCCTAAACGTAACCGTAACCAAGTTATTGTTTATTTCAAAATTTATGTGGCTAAAATTTTAGTTCAACGGATTTCTAAAATACTGATCTAGTAGCCATAATCGCTTCTTTTGTTTGGAAATAAGGATACAAAGAAGAAGCAATAACTTCAGTATTACTGTGATACTGAAGTTATTGCTTCTTCTTTGTATCCTTATTTCCATCGTAATTCACAACTGATTCACAATGTCAATATTATTTTCAAATGAAGAATGTGCAGATATTCATTATGTTTACGGTCTGTGTGATGGAAATGATTTAGCAACACAACAACATATCCTAGAAGATATCCCAATAGAAGACTGCCTATGCGTACAGTTTTCTTTAATTTACATCGTCAGCTGAGGGAACATGGCACTTTCAATGCAAGACATGCCGTCGGCCAAGGAGTAGTCCGTAGAGCCATAAACGATGATGAACAAGTTCTGGAATATGTAGAAATCAGGTTTGGAGAATAATAGGATGTGCTCGCTTACATCCATATCATCATCAAAGAGTTCAAGCTATAGGTAATGATTTTGAAGTTCGTTTAAGATTTTGTAATTGGGTATAAAATAATTAAAACCTACCGCATATTTTATGGACCGATGAAGCTTCTTTCACACGAGATGGTATCAATAATTATCATAATTTTCATGGCTGCAGAAAATCCTCATTTAAGACGACGCTCCCATTTTCAACATAGATTTAGTGTAAAATATGATAGCTTAATGATCGTCCGATTAGACCATTTGAACTGCCATACTGTTTGAAAGATGCGAATTACGAATATTTTCTAGCAAACTCTTTACCCTTATTACGTACAATGTGGTATCAACACGATGGGGCACCAGCACGTCAGTGTTTTTGTGTTAGAGCTGGGCTTAACGCACATTTTCCGGGACGATGGATTGGAGTAGGAGGACCCGTAGTATGGCCACTGCGTTCGCCGGACCTGACTTCATTAGATTTTTATCTTTGGGGCCACATGAAGCAGATTGCTTATGCAACTGAAGTGCACACGGTAGAAGAATTACGTCGAAGAATTCAGCAGGCTGCCGATATTATTAGGAATAACCCAGCAGCCACTTTAAGGACGCAGCGATCTCTTCTGCGACGTGCAGCTTTGTGTATCGAACACAATGGAGATAATTTTGAAAATTTCTTGTAAATAAAATAATAAAAAAGATATATTTCATAAAATTCGTTGAACTAAAATTTTAACCACATAAATTATGAAATAAACAATAACTCGTTAACGGTTACGTTTAGGACATATGTTCATATGGACTTTTCGACTCTAAATAAGTTTTGGAATTCATCCTTGGAATATTGCCGGTACGTATTGGGACACTCTGTATACTTGTTCAGTTATTCGTTAAATTATTAACTTCTATTTGTATATCTGCGTCAATATGCAGGGTGTATCAGAAATAGGTACAAACGTTTAAACCAGTAATAGACTGGCTCAAGTAGAATTCAATGGTACTATTCATTTTTCAAAAATCATTAAGTTTATTTTCATGAATTAAAAAATAAAATAAAATTTAGTGTGAGAGCTACTGATGATACATGGAAAATGCATTTAAGCTGCTGAAGGTTATTACCTAATTGTAAAGTAAATCCAACGTGGCAAACACGTAAAAACTTCTCTGGCTTGTGATAAATACAGACTGAATAGAAATTACTGACCTATCTAATAGTATTGGTTTGTGGCAGCTGATAAGAAATTTTTAGCACTTCTATCTTACTCTCCTTTGCATAAGATGTTCTTGAACTCAAATTTTTGTTATTATCCTGCGGTACTCAAACAATTTTGGGTCAAATTTTCAATTATTATTTTCTCATATCTTAAGGGTCTGATTCCCAAAGAAATATTTTTTTCTAGTTTGTATATATTGTAATCTAACATCGGATTTAATATTTGTACCTGTTTCTGATACACCCTGTATACATAATTAGTTCTTAAGTAAAGAAGGTACTGTTGAAACAAGATATGTGTTTCCTAAAGCGTGTAGTAGAAACGGTTGCTTCCAAGATATAATGTTCAGTTTAGTTATGTTAAATGTCAATAGGATTTAATTTATATAAATGAGAAAAGACAAAAAAGAGAATAATAACAAGTTCTTTCTGATTGGAAAACAAATTTCGTTGTAACAAGAATTCACTTAAACGCTTATTTTAGTGCTCTTGTTGTTCTGTACTATTTAATAACGTTATTAATTTAAGAAAGCGCCAGGTGAGAGAACAAGACAATACAAACTAACTGTGCCTTGTTTTCATTCTATTATTGCGTATAATGCAAACTTTTCACTTGTATTATAATTACGAAATTTGTACTGTGTTATGAGCAGAAGAAAATTATTTCTGCCGCAAAGTGAATGGAAATAAGCAGTCTTTTAATTACTGTTTATTTTATTTCATTTTGCTCCGCTGCACAACGACACAACAAAACATTTTAATTGCAAACTGCGTCGTATATATAACGTAATACCGTCCCTAAACGTTTTCTGAAAATTATTAAGTATAGAGGATGCATTATGGATGTATTTAATCAGTTTATGGGGAATATGTAGTAATTGAAATTTAAAGATCTAAATAGTTTAATCGTCCACGGTATAGTTGTTAGTTAAAACATTAGCGATATTCGGCCACTTCCGGTTATACTGGAAATTGATACAAACTTATCTATATTATATGGAATTACTTATTTCCATTCAAATTTGGTTTCTTCATAAAGTTTTACGCACAAACACCTAAAAGTCTTTACCATAAACCAAACTTAACATAGTACTTTTTCAAATATCTTGACAGTTGAAAAATTTGATGACACAATTGTCGATGCAAATGACCAATATAAGATTTCGTCAAGTCGAAGAACCAGTGTTTCATGGCCTCTAATTGATTGCACTTAATTTTTACAGGATTACTATAAACGTTAAGTAAATTGAAAGATGAGAACACCCCGATATATCAATTTTTTCGGGGGAAACATTGTATTTACATAATCTATTTTAAATTTTAGGGTGACTATATATCATGCCGCTGAGGTTTCAATATACGTATTCTGAGATATACATAAGCATTTTTGTATATTCTTCGTAAAATAATGAAAGTATATTATTATTTTTCATTAATATCTTTGTTGAAGAGCGTCAACAGCCTTTTAGGTCTACTGCTGGGCACCGGCCTCTTCTCCCTCACGCGTTTCTCCTTACCTCTAAGGTAAGAGCATGGGAGACCTACAGATTAATGTCGAATCCGAACGACAGACATTGTACAGATGGTGCTTGACATTAAGACCTCGAGGCAAACAAAAAATGTATGTCAACGTCCGGCCCGTATTTGGCGAAAATGATAACAATACCCGAATAATAACATTAACCGTGATACGAATAAGCGGCGTGCACTGCATTTTCAAAGTATTATTCCAAATGTATTTCCATAATTTTCTAATGAGAGCTCGTCGTGAAATACCCTGTAAAATCTTCCTGTTATGGAAGTTATCAACTTATATTACATAAAAGATAAAAACTGAAACTATTTAAAAGTCATTTTGACGTGAAAGAGAACATTTGATAACACAAGTATTAAAATTTTCAAATTTCTATTCCAAATGTATCTCCATGAACTTCTAATGAAAGCTCGTCTTGAAACACCCTGTAAAATCTTCCTATTATAGAAGCCATCAACTTTTATTACATAACAGATAAAAACTGGAAGTATTTAAAAGTCATTTTGGCAAAAAAAGAATATTTGATAACCGAAGTATTAGAATTTGTAAATTTCTATTCCAAACGTATCTCTATAAACTTCTCATGAAAGCTCGTCATGAAACACTCTGCGAACTCTTCCTGTTATAGAAGTTATTAACTTTTATTACATAACTGATAAAAAGTGGAAGTATTTAAAAGTCTTTTTGACCTGAAAGAGAACATTTGATAATATAAGTATAAAAATTTCAATTATCTATTCCCAATGTATCTCCAAAAATTTATAATGGAAGCTTGTCCTGATACACCCTGTAAAATCTGACTGTTATAAAAGTTATCAACTTTTATTACATAACAGATAAACACTGGAAATATTTAAAAGTCATTTTGACCTAAAAAATGATATTTGATAACAGAAGTATTAAAATTTTAAATTTCTATTCCATAAACTTCTAATAAAAGCTCGTTCTGAAACAACCTGCAAAATCTTGCTGTTATGGAAGTTATTAACTTTTATTACATAGCTGATAAGAAGTGGAAGTATTTAAAAGTCATTTTGACCTAAAAAGAATATTTGATAACAGAAGTATTAAAATTTTTGAATTTCTATTCCAAATGTATCTCCATAAACTTCTACTGAAAGCTCGTCCTTAAACAACTTGCAAAATCTTCCTGTTGTGGAAGTTATTAACTATTATTATATAACTGATAAAAAGTGTAAGTGTTTAAAAGTCATTTTAACTTAAAAGGAATATTTGATAACAGAAGCATTAAAATTTTTAAATTTTTATTCCAAATGTATCTCCATAAACTTCTACTGTAAGCTCGTCCTTAAACAACCTGCAAGATCTTCCTGTTATGGAAGTTATTAACTTTTATTACCTAACATATAAAAACTGCAAGTATTTAAAAGTGATTCTAACCTGAAAGAGAATATTTGATAACAGAAGTATTAAAGTTTTCAAATATCTACTCCAAATATATCTCCATCAACATCTAATGAAAGCCGGTCGTGCAACACCCTGTACAATCTTCCTGTTATAGAAGTTATTAGCTTTTATTACACAACTGTTAAAAAGTGGAAGTATTTAAATGCCATTTTGAGGTAAAAGAAAACATTTGGTAATAGAAGTATTAAGATTTTCAAATTTCTCTTCCAAATGCATCTCCATAAACTTATAATTAAAGCTCGTTGTGAAACACCCTGTAAAATCTTACTGTTACAGAAGTTATCCACTTTTCATACATAATTGATAAAAAGTGGAGCTATTTAAAAGACATTTTGACTTGAATGAGAATATTTGATAACAGAAGTATTAAAATTTTCAAATATCTGTTTCAAATGTATATAAACTTCTAATAAAAGTTTGTCATGAAACACCCTGTAAAATCGTCCTGTCATAGGAGTTGTTAACTTTTATTACATAACAGATAAAAACTAGAAGTATTCAAGTCATTCTGATCTGAAAGAGAACATTTGATAACGGAAGTGTTAAAATGCATAAATGTCTATTCCAAATGTATCTCCATAAATTTATAATGACAGCTTGTCATGAAACAGCATGTAGAATTTTCCTGTTGTGGAAGTGATCAACTTTTATTACATAACAGTTAAAAACTGGAAGTATTTAAGTCATTTTGATCTGAAAGAGAACATTAGATAACGGAAGTGTTAAAATTTGTAAATGTCTATTCCAAATGTATCTTCATAAATTTATAATGAAAGCTTGCCATGAAACAGCCTGTAGAATTTTCCTGTTGTGGAAGTGATCAACTTTTATTACATATCAGATAAAAACTGGAAGTATTTATAAGTCATTTTGACATGAAAGGGAACATTTGGTAACGGAAGTAATACAATTTACAAATACCTATTCTAAATGTATCTCCATGAATTTATTATGAAAGCTTGTCATGAAACACCCTGTAAAATTTTCCTGTTGTGGAAGTGATCAACTTTTATTACATATCAGATAAAAACTGGAAGTATTTAAGTCATTTTGATCTGAGAGAGAACATTTGATAACGGAAGTATTAAAATTTGTAAATTTCTATTCCTAATCTATCTCAATAAACTTCTAATGAAATGTCGTCATGAAGCACCCTACAGAATTTTCCTGTTATAGAAGTTATCAACTTTTATTACGTAACAGATAAAAAGTATTCAAGTTATTCTGATCTGAGAGAGAACATTTGATAACGAAAGTGTTAAAATGTGTAAATGTCTATTCCAAATGTATCTCCATAAATTTATAATGAAAGCTTGTCATGAAACACCCTGTAAAATTTTCCTGTTGTGGAAGTGATCAACTTTTATTACATATCAGATAAAAACTGGAAGTATTTAAGTCATTTTGATCTGAGAGAGATCATTTGGTAACGGAAGTATTAAAATTGTAAATTTCTATTCCAAATGTATCTCCATAAACTTCTAATGAAACGTCGTCATGAAGCACCCCGCAAAATTTTCCTGTTATAGAAGCTATCAACTTTTATTACATAACAGATAAAAACTGAAAGTATTTAAGTCATTCTGATATGAAAGGGAACATTTGGTAACAGAAGGAATACAATTTACAAATACCTATTCGGAATGTATCTCCATGAATTTATAATTAAAGCTTGTCATGAAACACCATGTGAAATTTTCCTGTTGTGGAAGTGATCAACTTTTATTACATATCAGATAAAAACTGGAAGTATTTAAGTCATTTTGATATGAAAGGGAACATTTGGTAACAGAAGGAATACAATTTACAAATACCTATTCTGAATGTATCTCCATGAATTTATAATTAAAGCTTGTCATGAAACACCATGTGAAATTTTCCTGTTGTGGAAGTGATCAACTTTTATTACATATCAGATAAAAACTGGGAGTATTTAAGTCATTTTGATCGGAGAGAGTACATTTGATAATGGAAGTATTAAAATTTGTAAATTTCTATTCCAAATGTATCTCCATAAACTTCTAATGAAACGTCGTCATGAAGCACCCTGTAGAATTTTCCTGTTATAGAAGTTATCAACTTTTATTACATAACTTATAAAAAGTGAAATATTTAAAAGTAATTTTGACATGCAAGATAACATTTGATAACAGAAGTATTAACATTATCAAATATCTATTGCAAGCAAGTGTATATCCATAAATTTATAATGAAAGCTCGTCATGAAAACCGTGTAAACTCTTCCTGTTATAGAAGTAATCAACTTTTAATACATAACATATAGAAAGTGGAAGTATTTAAATATAATTTTGACCTGAAAGAGAACATTTGATAACAGAAATATCGAAATTTTCAAATATCTCTTCCAAGTGTATCTCCATAACACCCTGCAAGATCTTCCTGTTATAGAAATAATCAACTTTTATTACATAACAGTTAGAAAGTGGAAGTATTTAAAAGTCATGTTGACCCGAAGAGAACATTTGATAACAGATGTATTAAAAAATTTCTCTTCCAAATGCATCTCCATAAACTTACAATTAAAACTCGTCTTGAAACACCCTGTAAAATATTACTGTTACAGAAGTTATCCACTTTTATTACAAAACTGATAGAAGTATTTAAAAGTCATTTTAACTTGAAAGAGTACATTTGATAAGAGAAGTATTAAAATGTTCAAATTTCTATTCCAAATGTATCTCCATAAACTTCTAATGAAAGCTCGTCGTGACACACCCTGTCAAACGATCCTATTTTAAAAGTTCGCAACTTTTTTTACATAACAGATAATAGATACATTGACCGAGAAATTAAACTAAAATGCAAATTTTATTGCGGCGACATCTAATGTAACCAGCGCGGTAATATTTTACTAGATGGTTCCGTTATACACAATTTATATTTCCGAAGCCATGGGCGCAAATAATCTTCGATTTTTCCGATCGATTTATTAAACGTTATCGTTTCGGTGCAAAGCTTGCACATTCTCGTGTAATCGGTCAGGCGACGTGATGCATTCAAATTAAGCAGGGGAGCCGCCCTGTCGATTCCCGGCGGTATTTTCGGGATATTTACACAATAGGTGTATTTTTAAAGTTGAATTCGATATAGTGTTTAAGTTGAACCAATGATTATATATATAAGGGCTAAGGCTGTAAAGCAAACAGCGGGTGCAAAAGCAAGCGTGCAGCACTCCGGGAGCTTCCGTGTTGACATTGGGTAACGCGAAGCTGGGCAGAGAGTGTCGAAATTTGCAGAAGCCAAGGGAAAAAAGCAATTCTGAACAGGCGTTTCACGCATTTGACTTTTCCATGTATTCTGCGTGCAATTGTCCGCTTTTTACAAATAGCGCGAGTTTCAAAAAGTTTCCCAATAAATTCTAAAAAAAATAATGAAGCACTTCTCATTCATCGGGAAGAATCACGTTCGCGAACATGATGGGCGAAAGTAAATTGCATCATATGTAGCAATTTATTCAAACTTCGTTCGTTCACAGTCCCTAACCACCCAGGCTCGGTTTTGGGGAAAAATCTTCATCTTACAGAGGTTCTTCCTAAAATTACATATTGCCGAGCAACTGTGCACACATACAACGCGTTAAGTACTAATATTCGCGTTTCCTTCATTTTGTCAAATATTTTGAAGAAAATTTAAAACTTCCTTTGAACTGCTTTCACGCGTTCGTAAAAGGTTTCAGACTTAAAACATTCTTGATTTAGTGCCACTTGAATTTAAATTGCGATTTTCTCGGAAATTAATCGATCTTACTTTCGCACCTTACGGATTTTTAAAGGGCACCTGGGGGCAGTATCCGTTTCCACAAAAAGGCGATTTTTGAATTATAGTTAAAACAAAACGAAAATTGCGAAACGTCTCAAGGCGAACTGTTGCAAAATGCATTAGTAAGTGCAGGTCTGAGTGTTTGGAATCTAGAAACTTCAACATTTTAAAACTTTAGTCTCATACTTTATTTTACCAGGAAATCTTGTATCATCTCTTA
The DNA here is from genome assembly GCA_014611495.1 of Limonius californicus. Lineage (NCBI taxonomy): Eukaryota > Metazoa > Arthropoda > Insecta > Coleoptera > Elateridae > Limonius > Limonius californicus. Next base: position 12,525 of record JABXWE010007517.1, read on the forward strand.
AATTTCCAGTTCTTTCTCTGCAAGAACTGAACTCGCATATAAATTTAGTTAAATCATAAACGTTTGCAATATATTCGTTTAAATTTTATACTTACAGCTCTCTCGTGTTTTAATTTCGATTAGGAGCTTTATGTTTATGTGATATTTTAAGCTATGAATTTTAATATTTCAACTAGCGGTCGACACACTGGAAAAATCCTCAACTATTAAAACTTTACAAAATTCACTGCGTGTATATTATTAATATTTAATATAAAATTCCAAAACGAAAAAATAAACGCAAGTAAATTTCAATATGCAACAAAAGGTACATCAGAAGAGAATTTCGTTATTATAATGGATTATTGAAGAGTAATTTTCTCTGCAGCTTATTAACTAGCACGTGAAAAACCAACCTTCCTCTTCGAGGAAGGTGTATCCTCTAGAGGTTTCAACGGATAAACATATTTTTAGGTCAAGGATGCAGTGAAGTCGTCTTGCTTCTGCTTATTTTACATTTGTAGAAGCTTTAATGCAGAAAATCCAAACAATTAACTGAGTCTAAAAACTCAGTCTCTGGTAGAATGGTAGCAGAACGAGGTTGGTCCACTAAAAGTAGTATTCCTGCGCAATCATACTGATATTCGAAACTGGTGTAGATGGTTATGTAGGTATTTTGTCTAAAATCGCATTTATCATTAACTATTTTTGCTAATGAAACCCTTGAAAAATTCCTCTGTAAATAGATAATGAAAAATAAACTAAAAGAAGCAAATAGAATCCGCTAATATTTCGCATGAAGTAATTATGTATTAGGTTAGCGCGTCAGACTTCAAACTGAAGATCCTGGGTTCAATTCCCAGTACCGGAACATCGGATTTTAACGGCCGATGGCAAACCAGCGAGGTATTCTGCCTAATCAATTTTCTCTGGAGTAGAAGTGTTTACACTTCCCGTGGTTCGGATCCCACGTTAAGCTGTAGGTCCTGTATGTCTGTGGCACTTTAAAAGCGCAACGCAGGCATAGGAGAAATGATAGCTACGTCTCGTAAGAGATGAAGCACTCGAAGAAGCAGAAGAAGAATTATGTACACAGGGTGACATAATAGTGCGATTTTATTCTAGTGTCTTTATTGTAGCAGCTTGGAGAAAACTTTTAATACAAAAGTTGGGTGTTTGATTACTATGCATAACCTAAAAGTATTGCTGACTATACAATATGTTCTGTTTTAGTGGGACAATGGACAACTTTTTTGTTTTGCATAGAACATCCTGTATATTATTACATTTTTTATCTTTACAACGATATGGGGTTTTAGGTACCTATCGCTAATGGTTTCGGAAATAATTAACTTTCTCTTAAATTGTGAAAAACTGACGGTCTATCGTTAACAGTTAGTATCTAAAGAGCGGCATACAATTTTTTTAAATTATTTTGCTGTTATACGAACATTAGTACTTTAGAATTTACATATCTTATACACGCTGTTTCTAATTTACAACCACATTCAATAAAATTCAATTATTAATATTTAATTTTTTAAATGGAACAGTGCATATTTTTACTTTTTAGAGCTTGTCGGTCCATGGCCTTTAAACGTATGTGCAGTTTTATATGACTAGCGTTTTTCGCTTTCAAAATATTTAGAAAATTATTAAGCTAATAGAAATTTTGTTTCAAAAAATATATTAATGAATATAGCATTGTATAAATGTTGAGTTATTCGCTGACATTTAAAACTACAAATATTTGTATCTTTTAACATGCTTTTTAGAACAAAAACAAAATTAAACTGAAAAGCTTCGAACCATCAGGCTTACGTTAAAATAATTGATAACTGTCAACAATCTACATAGCTACGTCTTAAGATTTTATATGACTTGCGTTTCTCGTTTCGAAATAGCATTTATACGGAAATAACCAAATACAAGGTATATTAACATCGAAATATCTTTTTTACAACAGTTACAATACCATTAATAATAAACAGTGCGTTTCTAAACGCTGCTGACAACCGTTTGAAATAAACAGTGAGGTAAGACGAGGTATACCTTCTCAGCACCATTGATTAATGTATGTATATTATGAGTAAAAACCCGTTAAGAACACATTAAAAATTATAGTAAGTGCTCTATATTTCTGGAAAACATAAATTTAATCAATGCATAAAGAAATTGTTCACACTTCTCAACATTACAGGTGTTATGTCTCTAAAAGCATGTTGAATGCGCATTCGCATATCTTTCCCGTCGTAAAATTTTTTAAAACAAATCTTATTAGTTGTTTTAACTAGGATATTAATGCAATGAGTCATGTGTTATCTAACATTTCCGTGCTAAATATACTACTATATATAAATCACATTGCCCATTTTAAACAACTGGAAAATGCATTCATCCTCCATTCATAAAAATGACATTCTCACCGAGTAGACAGTTCCCATAATTATTCCTTTCTGCGCGTCAAACTATATTTAAGATTAAAGAAGTTATAGTTTACTTTCTTAACTGGCCTAAAGAGTACGTTATATAAGAGGTTGACATCAAAAAGTATAGAAAAATTTGTTTTTAAAGCAGCATTCATGTACGCCTCATAATTGAGTGACATTGGCGAGTAGACTAACAAAAATTGCGTTAGAAGCTCTCTTTTGAAAAAAATGTTTAATAGATAAACATATTTTAACATCAAACATATAGAAAAATCCATGTCATCCATATATTCGTGTATGTGATTATACGTTATATATTCATAGTCATATAACAGCATTATTAATAGAATCTCGCACTAAATATTCAAATTGAACAGTTAGATTCTCACTATAAAGTAATAGTCTGCATACTCTCTACCGTATTTATCCATACAACAGCGTTATTACAATTATGCTCTTCGGGAATCTATCCCTAGTATTGATAGTCTCTCCTGAAGCAAATCGATTATTAAACTCATTGGGAGAAATAGTTAATATTTAAATTTCACATGTAGGAGTAGCAAGTAAAGAGCTTAAGGCAACTTATGCACTATTTATTTTTAGGAAACTTATAAAAGCTTCGAATAAATCCGTCGATATTTGTTAAGCAATTCAAATGCTCAATTTTACCAAGTGGGAAAGATTTATACAAAGTTCCTGCAGATATTAAGTAGTGTATTTAGGGCCGGTCTTTCAATATTCCGATAAAGCTCTAGACAAGCTAGCAGTCAAATTTATCCTCCATGTTACGGTATTTTCTGTTTCTCAATCGTCCGATAGCCTACGTCAGAAGCCGCCGACAGTATTATTTCGGCAGGATAAGGTAGCTACAAATATGTACGAGGTAACACGAAATATTTCGAGCAGATGTAAATTTAAATAAAGTGTATAAAATTATTACTATTTTTCTGCTGTAGTAACTAATAAATAAACTACTCAAAAATGAATAGGGATATTGTAATATAGGGCATATATGTTTGTATTTGGCGGCTAATGGTTGTCTATTGTTGATAATTAGAACAAGTGGCAATGTTTGATGTTAAAACACAAAAAAAAACAATCGAATCCAGTTGCAATTGTTTAACCGTATAAGTGTCAAGTCGAGTTTGTGTGTTTGATTGAATAATTTTTCCTGTCTTCTTAACATCTTTTTTGTTCATTGTTTTTTTATTCGTGTGTTACATTAGTGTTCTTAATAATAAACAACAATGCAGAAAAACCATTTAATAATAGAAGAACGAAATTTAGCCGTTGCTATGCACCAAAGAAGAGATCGCCAGATCGACATTGCTGATATGTTAGGAACCATGAAAAGCATAATTTCACGTGCCCTTTCGCGCCTTAGAGAAACAGGTACGACTGCATGAAGGCCTGAAAGTGGATGTTTTCGCATCACCTCGTGAGGACTGACATCTGATAATTAATGCAAGAATGCACCCATTTTCAACTGCTCGACATCTACAGCAACTCCGACTCCGACCAAACTGTGAGAAATCAATTGTTTGAGGTAGGACTTCCCGCATACCGCTCCTTGAGATGTCTTGCAATAACTGTGGCTCAACGAAGACCCCGAGTGGAGTTGTCAAGACGTAGGCTTCAAGAAACGACACCGTGGGATGATATATTGTTTTCAGAGTCGAGACATTGTCTCAGCAAGGATAGCCGGCGTCAAAGAGTATGTGGTAGTGCTGGACATCGTATCGTACCTTACCTCAGTATACCCAACCAATCGCTGCCTTTGGTGGTGATGGTCTTATTGTATAGACTGGAATTTCTTTAGAGTGGCGTCCTGACCTCGATATCTTTAAGGGTACACTCACGGGCCAACGTTATGCCTAAGAGATCATTATGGACCATGTTCTGAAACGTCGCAACGCTATTGGACGGGAATATTTTGTTTTTCTTGACGACAACGCAAGGCTGCATACTGCTCGGGTTGTTTTAGAGATGCTTTGAGACGAGAAATAAAAAATCTTGCTCTTCCTCCGCTATCTCCAGACCTCAACTTCATTGAGCATGCATGGGAGCTTTTGCAGAGGCAACTGCATCATCATAATCCAAGGCCTACTACTGTACAACAGCTGAGGGATCTACTGCCGGTACTGTGGCATCAAATTCTACAAGAACATATTGATAATTGCATTGAGGGTATGCCAGCAAGGTGCAAAGCAGTTATTACTGCCAGAGGAGGTGCCACGCGGTATTCAAATTTAATAAATTTAAGTTAAGTGAAAGGAGACAATAACGATTTTCATTATAACATTGTTAGATTTCTTCTTTAAACGTGCCTTTGTTGTAATTTTCATGTTTATTACTAAAAAGACGTTACATTTTGTTGTTTTGGTAGATTTTTATTATAAACACAATTTGGGTTTGCCTTTAAGTGTCTTAACTGCAATATCCCTATTTATTTTTGAACAGTTTAGATAAGTTTTACAAATTGAAGAAGCTGAAATTTTTAGTAATGTAAATCCAGACCGCCGACTTATCGTCGTAATCATTTTGATTTTTCGAATGATTTCAATTTTTCCAAATATTTAAATTAAAGAAAACCACTGTTCAAACATTACTGGAAGAAATTCAAATAAGTTACACCAAATAACACAGTACTATATAGGTGTATAGACCAAATTGTTTATATTTCATAAACCATTGTGTAGCACCCACGGAGCAGTTGCTTTTATGTAACTCTGCGATTTTATGTAAGCGGTTCATTGCAGGTGGAATTAGCGGCGTTAGGAAAGCTACCTCAGAAAAAATGATTGTAAGGATTACACGGTAAGTGACGTTAACTGACGTCCTTCACAGCCCCCCCCCCCCGGCTGGTGTGTGAAGAAAAGAAATAATTATATTAAAAGCAGTAAGTTAAAGGTAAGGTATATTTTAAAAAACCGTAGGTTTTTGTTTCGTGTTTGTGATTTTTTTAAGATGATACGTCTAATATAAGAAATAGGCTTTCATTTTGAGAAAATTATGAGAGTCATTGGAAATGCACCCAGAATGACACAGAAAAAAAGTTTATATTGTTTTAAGTTGTTGACTTTGATATTTTGCAATATAATCTCCATTAAAAACGACGCACCAAAGTCGTTATACCATCACAAAATTGCGATTCTCCAAGACATAGACAGATAAGTCATACGGGGCTAAATCAGGTGAATAAGATGGATGGGGAAGCAAATCGTTGAGGTTTGCGGTGATAACACTTATATGGAGACGTGTACTAGCTGGCGTAGTAGCAGCCATTACCCTTACGGTGAGTACCTGCGAGCTATTGGGGTTGTCGTAGGTTCTAGTATACCACGACGCGTATTCACTATTACACAATCAGTTTTGCGATAAGTGAAATAGAAGGAACCAACCGCAAATGATAGCTAACAACTGGCCTTAGGAGTAACAGCCTGCAAAATTTTCAATATTTCGCTTATGTTAGTAAATTGTATCGTATAATTTTAATGGTATGTTACTCAATACAATATTGTTTTGTTTAAACAGGTCGACATTAAAATGAACAACGATAAAAAGTAATGTAAGCTGGACTAAAAAGGAAACCGTAAATCGAATAAAGGTAAATTATGAGCGTTCGGCTGACAGTGAGGGCTTGTGCGGTCACGAAAATAATTTTTCTGAGAATCACTAAAAATTGATATATTGGACTGGTAAAATTCATCGCCGCAACCGGACGATAAAATTCTAGAGGGTCGCATGCGGCCAGTGGGTCTCGGGTCGCCGATCCCTGGTATAGACCATTCGCTATTTGGTACATGATTTTAATGTTATAAAATGGTTGTACCATAGCAGCTTATGAACGCACGATATACATATCGAACAAAACCTATAGGTAACGTAACGAACAGTTTGTTGAAACGTTCGTTAATCAGGAGTTCCTTATACTTGAGTTTATAATTAATCCAATGTCACTTTACTTGGATGCATAAATAAATTAACAATGCGTTGTTATATTGTTCTAGACCGCAAGACTGATTAGGAATTACATTGAAAATTAACTGTGTGGAGGTGCCATAACAAGCCGTGTATAATATTTCTTATAAGGCGAACGTGGCGAAACTGTAATAGTTAAGGAACAAAGGTAGCGAGAACTAACTTTCATGGCTGTTTGTGAAGTTCTATGCCGTACAAAAAATTTGTTATTACGGTCGCAGTGATTTCAACAGTATGGAGCGACGATATACAGTGTTAGAGGAACGGTAGTTCTTCTTCAGTAATAATTCCCTGAACGCGTTTTTCCAAGAGGCAGTTGCAATAAAATTCTTTCCTCCGCAATTTTTCTGACATCACACATACCAAGGTATACTTATGGGGAGATCCACTTCTTACTATACTTAATTATTTCAAGTGCGCTAAACTGCTGCACTAGATTATCAGAGTTCGATCTTAGATCTAGGGCCACCTCTCCTCGAACGGCAATGGCAACATATTTCTGCGGAGCATCTTCTCTGCAGATGAATTGCAAGAAATTCCCGCGTTTCCGAGCCCGATTATATATACTACCCCCATCATAATGTGCTTACCACAGGCATAGGGGCAAAGATGACCATCGTTTCTAAGAGCAAGAAGACCAGAGAGGTAGATGTTAGAAGAATAGCTTGAGTACATCTGCATTCAGTTAAACGATATTTATGTGTATAGATTAATGTAATAATAAAACATTAAAGTATATTCGGTATATACTTTATTATGGGCCCCACTCACGTTTATTGAAGAAATTGTATACAAACAGTTACTGGACAGAATGACTTGATATACTGCAGTTATTCATATGATAGATGAAACTATTCTTTGCATTTGTATATGAAGAATTACCAATGGGATGCTTCATTCTGAGAACTTGTTAGTGGAATATTATATATAACAAAAAGAGCGTTCGTACTTATATTCTAGCTTCATTGTACCTTGCCTAAGATCCAACTCGCAAGCGTGATCTTCTTGGGAAGTTGCAAAACAAGAGAATATTTCGACGGGGACGTTCATAAATCTCGAGTTTTAAAATCGAGGAAATGGCGAGCACCAAGTAGATGTAGGGCCTCCGGGATTGCTGGAGCATTTGCTCAACACATATTGTGTATGAAATTATAAAATCGTATCGAGTTGGATTTAGTCGTTTATTTAGGCCGTTCGAGCTGGCTTATTCGGCTTGGGATGGTAGCAGCCAATTGTATTTTCACACTCGGATGCAGCCCTCTTCTCTTATCACACCCTTCCTCTTGACTTCTCCGAGCCGATAGCGTTATTCGCGCCTAATGCCGACTCTATTCTTGCCGTAGACAATATATTCATAGGTTGTTCGTCCTTTTGTGTGCTAAGCTAACGGCGACCCGTTCGGACCGGCTACACATCGCTTGTTAACTTCGCTCCATTTCAACCGAAATGATAAACTTTTATGTGGCTGTTTGACCCCTATGTTCCGCAATAAAATATTCGCCTGATATTACAAACACGATGGCTGTTTTGTTTTGCTAAGCTTTAGTACTTTCCACCACGGTGCCCGAGTCCCTAAGATCGGTAACTTTATATGGACGACCTGATGCGCCTCCGGACGCGGGACCTGTTCCCGAAACCGACCCTGCTAGGTGTCCTAAAACGAGAAATAACTTTGAATAAACTATTGCTAAACAAAAACTTTCGGCCTTCCTGCCTTTCAAATTACGCCTACTACCCCCGTAATATGCAACTTTCGATGGAAATCTACAAACCCTCGTCCTTGCTAAGAATGACGGCTGCAGACACAAAAGAAGTTTGAATAAATTCTCGCAAGAACAAAAAAATTCAATTTGCCCTCCCTAAAATTATTTACTACCGCTCTGATTCTTTATTAAAGGACTGTGTATTGTTCTTTAACTTTTAACGATCCGTTATGACATTTTCAAGGCAAGTACCTTCTATCAATGCTTTTAAATGTAATTACATTTTAAATATGATGAAAACACGGGTGTATATAAAACTGACTACAACTATTTAATATTTTCAACGTATAGTTCAGTTGCGCAATTGGAGGTAATTTGATATACCCTTTATTTAAATGAGGTTTACCCTAAAACTTGGACCAACACGTCAAAAACAATGTAAAACCAGTAAAGTAAGCGAAATATTGGTTAAAAATACGACCCATCTCGCTCACCGATAATTTCAAAACTATTAGCAATACTATTTCTCAAAAGGCTCAAACCAATAATAGAAAGAAAAGAACTGATACCAACACACCACTTTGGATTCCGAAACCAATATTCAACTGTAGAGCAAGTTCACAGGCTAATACTTACCATAGAGAAAAGTCTTGAAGAGAAAAAGTCTGCTCAGAAATCTTCTTAGATGTTGCCCAGGCTTTTCATAAAGTATGGCATCAAGGACTAAATCATAAACTACAAAAAATCTGCCTAAACAATTTGCTAAACTTCTGGAGTTTTACATCGCAAACAAATTATTCAGGATAAAGCAAGAAGAGGAATACTCCGACGAAATTAAGGCAGTGTACTGGGGCCAATACCATAATTATTGTACACCAACGACATCCCGTCAACCAATGAGATAACAATAGCCACGTTTGCAGACGACACTGCAATACTAGCAGTAGGTGAAAGAACTGCAGAAACTTTAGAAACTTTACAACAAGCCACAAACCAGGTGGAAAGGTAGACAAAACGATGGAGAATAAAGCTAAACGAAAGAAAGCAAGTCAGTGCATATCAATTTCAAGAACAAGAAGGATGCTTACTTGTCAGTGACACTCAACAACAGCATCATACCGCATCCTAATACAGCTAAGTATCTTGAAATGAATTTGGATGCCAAATTAATGGAAAGAGCATATAAAGACGAAAAGAGAAGAACTAAATATAAAATATAGGAAAGTGTATTGGCTACTGGGAAGAAACTCGCAACTTTTAATAATAACAAGTTACTTCTACATATTCAAGGTTTAAAACCAGTATGGAAATACGGTTGTCAAAGTTGGGGCTGCGCCAAGGAACCAATATCAAACAAATTGAAAATATCCAGAACAAAGTGCTGAGGAATATCGTAGATGCACCCTGGTACGCTCGAAACAGTGATATCCACAGGGAACTAGGGATAAAAACCGCGACGGAGGAAATAAATTACCTTGACCAGAAGCATGAGACCAGGCTTCATCACCACGAAAACGTCGAGGTAATCCAACTCCTCGACAATACAGATCTAGTGAGAAGGCTCAAGAGGACCAACCCATTTGAGCTAGTGTAAAGGGACGTCAAAGTGCCAGTGAAAAAAGCAGAACAAAAGTGAACTGGTAACACACAAAAAAGTGTTGCAAGACAGAACTGAGAGGACACCAGTGGGTGGATTCTTAGCATGGTCATTTAGTTAATTTAAGTTATATCAAATTTGCTGGTGAGTATTTTAGGCTAGTTGAGATGTAACACCTTATATTTATAAAATGAAATAAATAAATAAACATGTGGCTCTTATAAGTAGAGAACGGAATATATGCAGTCGATTATTGCGGAAACATGCGCATATATATGCACACTATTTTTTAAATATATGTAGTAAATTCTGAAAATATGCACTTACATATGCAATAGCATATGTTCAAAATCGACTTTAAAAGCGATTTATGATATATTTTTAAATGTTAAAAAGTTAAAAACAAATATCCGCATTAAAATTCACAAATAACAAAACATTTTTAATACATTTTATTCTATTAACAAAATTACAGCAATAAAGAATAATTAATTATAGGTACTTATAGTTGTCATTACAAATCAGCTTGTGCTAAATTTTAAACTATGATTCATGATTATGAAAACAACTTACAACTAAATGTTTTTCAAAATTTTCAAGAAGAAATTAAACGATCGTTCAACATCTACCGACGTGCATGTGGCATTTGCAAATTTTGAAATTATATTAGGATCTAAATTTAATTCTTCAACAAATTCTCCATTGAGATGTCTTTTAAAACAGCATAACCAACATTCTTTTTATTACAGAATTAAATATTTCCAAAATAATTGCCCCAATTTCTCCTCTTACATTTCTACATGAATTTTCAAACACGGTTATCAGCTCCAAAGATTCGTCTAGGGTCATTCCTTGTTTTTCGAACTCTGGTATTGACTTTGACACAAAACAAACAAATACAATAAACTTCGCCAGAAATGCATCATAAAATAGTTGAAACATTCTAGCCAAAGCCTTAAACTACAATAGCAGCAAATTACTAATAGCAAGCACAAGTACTTTAGAAAGAATGAAGTGTTAAAAGGGATTTAAACGTTCAAAGAAATATTACAATATACAAGATCTATCTACAATAAACAAGTGCTTACTGCAGAACCCAGTGTTTACCCAACTTCTAAGAAAATTAATTACGTTTAGAATAAACTATCTGCGACCTTACTCATACAAAATGCAAAACAAGCTATGATGTTATAAAAAACCACTGTTACATAAAATTGGAAACCAATCGGAAAAAACTAAAAATATAAAATTTATGCAAAAATATAAAATGTATGCATAAATATGCATAAAACTTCTAAATATGCAGATTTTGCCTAAATATGCAAAATATGCATTAATTAATTAGTGTTAATTAACTCGAAACACCGTGATTCGTCCACATTATCGATTGTTTCGCAAGATACGCAAAAATTACATTATATGCAGTTTGCTTAAAATCTGTTCTCTACTTATAAGTTAAATCGTACGCGAGGTGTAACAAAAACGGTAATGTCATTATTTTCTTGATTTACCTAGATGTTATTATTTCATAGTTTTTCTTTTACCTTTTTTCTGAAATAAAGTATTCATAAAGTAGTTGTTCTACAATGAACTAGGAGCTATAAAACAGACAATTTATCATAAACACATGGAAGTACATCTGCATATTGTTATAGGTATATTATCTTATATAGCATATACGTCCAAAATGAGTTTCCACGGCTTTTCTTCACGAATTGATAATCTGAAAGTAACCAGGTCTACACAGTTTGTTTAAAATATTTTTCGTTTTACAAAGCAGCATATCTTAAGTCAGTGTCAAATAAATCTGCAAATGTTTTGTGGAATTTCCCATAATATCCTTTCATAGCTTACACGTGACCAATAAAGTAGGAGGAAAACTACAAAACTGACAATTTTGCTTGAGGATGGCGAAGGGCATTCACTGTATCTAAAGAGTTACTAGTAAATATTATTTTTTTAGAAACGTTTCCAGGAAGTCAGCCAAAACAGCGCTAACGTTAAAACTTGAGAAAAATTAATGTAAATTGAGAATAGCAATGATGGTAATAGCGGCAGTTCGTTGCCTTTTCACATTCTATTCTGTTCAATTCTCTAAACTTTCTAAATGCGAATTTTTTGTTTTTCAGACATATATTAACCCAAGATGTTACTACACTAGAAAGGGAGACTCCTATTGTATTATCTTTACCCAATTTCGCTTTACATGTCTAATTGGAAAATATTATGTTTATTTTCAAAAATATAAAGTAGTTCGAAAAAATCTTTCTGGTACGTAGATAAGCCAGTTCGTTCTATTTGTTGTGGATTGCAGCAATGGAAATGGTTTTCTTGTGATTTTCCTGAAAGCATTGATGCAAACGTTGTAAATTGTAAATTTTATTAATTACAGTGATTTTCCATCTCACATTCGCACAGGTTAAGATACGAGTTGGCTAATTTTATCTATAAAAATAAAAATAGCTATTTTAATTGAAACTAAACCCAAATCTTTAGAATTGGATACGTAGAGTTCGTCGATAGACGACCAGGGATCTTGGTACTTGGTACTCGCCATTACTGCAACTTTAAAGCTCGATTTATGATCGTTTCGTTGAAATATTTCCTTCTCCTACGGTTTCACAAACAGATCACGCTTGTGAGCTAGATCTCAGACAAGGCATAACAAAAAGTACATACTTTTTTTCTTCTTTAATTTTATACAAGCCTCGAGTTCCCTGAAAGCGAATATTTTTCTTGTTTTCCATGCCTATTGTACTATTCCACGACTTACTTTTACAAGAGCCATTATATATTTATATTTTAATGTATATTCGAAAAATACGTTCACTTTCCAAAAATAAGGCACAAGGAATATACAAAACCAGCAATTTCTCTTGAACGCATCTGAAATAAGTTATAAAAATAATTTTCTTATCAGAAAACTGATTCAAATACACCAATTTCCAATGGAATCATACTTGCGAATACTGACCATGTTAGTCTTATTCCTTTTCACATTTTATTATTCCAGCAAAGTGTTGCTCTAATAAAAAATAAAAATGTTATACCCTGGCATTCTTTTAAAATGTGTTTCTACTATACCATAACCTATATGTTCCTCTGACCATCTTAAATTCATTTACAGAACATTAAAGTTGCATATTTTTGCTTTATCAGGTTAACCCGAAGTATCAAAAACTGTAATGCTTTAAATATCATTCTGTATAATTAAAAATTAAAATATTGCATTAGGTATACAAAACAACATTATTATTCAACACGATAGCTCCACCACACAACGGCAAAAATTCATTTAAATTAGACTTTCCATGACTGTTGAATAGGACAAGTTGGTCGGATATGATGACCTACAAGAGACGCCGACTTAACACCTTCAAATTGTTGATTTGAGGTCACTTAAAGTCAAGGATTCTGAAGAACTCCTACAAATCCCAGAAGATATATATATATATATTGCTGTGAATAACCCCATAATATAATTATCTTAAATTTATTAAACACAAATTTTTTTTATATTGACAAATTGTAATTTCCCCACGTTGACTAGCGTCATAAATATATGCTACGTTTTGTTAAAATAAATAAAATTATTAAACAGATTATCAAATTCAAGATTTTCTTAAAAAGTCAAATTTAACATAAACACACATATAAAATGGCATTAGACATTTCAGGGTTCATTTTATATTAATAACGTGGCTTCCCTAACATGATAGCTTACATACAATTAAGGACTAAATTATTTAAATACCCGCAAAATTATTTCTCACCGGCAAAGGTTTTGCAAATGTACTATACCGCAAAATAGTTCAAATATCTTCTAAGTAGATGTCCGCAGAAATCTAACCTTGACATGCTTCAGTCCTCTTTGAACAGCTGAGTCAAAAATGTCGGAAGATAACGACGGTAAAATTTTAAATGGATCCAAATCTTCTAACTCGAAACAGGTAAGAAAGAAATTCACTTAATTTTTTAAATCAGGAATCACAGTTAAATTTAATTTTAAAAAATTCACTTTGTAGGAACATCGTAGATAAATTAACCAAAATCTTCAACTGGGAAAACACCAGGTAAGATTTGTTAAATCAAAATAACTTTAACATATGTTTAAAATTCAACGAAAATGAATTCTTGTTTATAAATATAAAATTATAACACTTAACCTCACATTTTGATTGTTAAAATTAATATAACTCCGCCTCCCAACACTCACAAATAGACCAAATTGACTTAAATTTAATACTCGCAGTGACAAAACAATACGTCCTCTCCGTTTGATAACTTTTACAGAACTGTTTTCCTTTAAAATCCGAAATTCGTATTTCAAATTTGAAAATGTACCAATCAAAAGCTTGGAAATAATTCCCCATTCCAAAACTGCTTATCAACTAAATCAAAAACGATCCTTACAGCCTAAATAAATAATTATTTCTAAAAACTAAATTCATAAAAGCAATCTATTAAAAATAAGCAATGTTTTGCTACCAAAATTATTAAGAATTAAAACAATTTTATAAACACGTGTTCGAAAGTCACATATTAACAAAAATTTAAATTTCCGCTCTTAAACTATTAAAAACAATTAACTAACCCCGTATTAAACTTAAATATTAACATTTACACCAGCAAAATCAGTTAATTACATAATTATTAGTAAAAAATAAAATCTACCTTCCAATTAGGTTAATTTTGTAAAAACTGCCAAATTCACACATTAAATTGATATCTACATAAATAAATACACATAAAAACCTTCCCCATTCAAATGACAATATTTAAATTATATTCACTTTTCAGGGTCCCAACATAACTTTGGACACACCAATCCAGCATCAAAATAAATGAACGCAACCCACAACTGTTCGCTCTCAAATTTCACTGAATAATACCATTTTAATACAACACAGTGTAAATCGTAGAAACCATGAAAGCTCAGAATATACCTTTTTATGTTTTAAGGTTTAAATTTATAAATAAGGATAACAAATACCACCAATGGAACACGATTTAGTTTACAATAAGCTAATTAATCTTAATTTTAATCATAATCTGGATTATTAACAGTAAAAACAGTATTCTGTCAACATTATCAAAAATAACGTAGGCAAAATAGATTATTTAGGGTAAATAACACAACAAAATATATATATATATATATATATATATAT
>JABXWE010007518.1:0-32146 GCA_014611495.1 Limonius californicus
AGAATGCTTTTGGTGAAGATATTTATAATAAATCAGCAGTTTCATCAATTGGATTTATTAATAAAACTGGATAATTCAGTAATTTTATTAACAACACAAAACTGTTATAGAATAAACTATTTTAGGATATATTTGCGCCAAAACGCCCCTGCGCCCAACCGTCCCTGCGCCAAACCGTCTCTGCGCCAAACCGTCTCTGCGCCAAAACGTCCCTGCGCCAAACCGTCCCTGCGCCAAACCGTTCCTGCGCCAAATCGGCCGCGCCAAACCGGCCGCGCCAAACCGGCCGCGCCAAACCGGCCGCGCCAAAACGTCCTAGACCGGCTGTGGTATGGACCACGTATACAAGTTTCAGATTGCTGGGGCGAGCGAAGCCGTACAGGATGCTTCCATAATCCAGTTTGGAATGCACTAGGATCTGTTATCAGATAAAGATAGTGATTAACTTTACGGCAACTGACAGAAACCAAAATACCTCAAAAGTCAAATGAATTAGTTATTTGTAAGAAGCCAAGTATTGAGATTACCCACAAATTTGTATTTGAGTAGATTTAAGGGTGTCATTTAACAACACCATATATAATACAAAAACTGTTGGTAACAAATGTACTATAGCTTCTTTTCTTTTGGTTCCTCTTCTATCGAAAGTTGGAAACCATCATGACTATTCGGATTTTATTGACAGCCGCTCTAAACAATTCTGCACTGCTGCATGCAAACCACTATCTTAAATTTCCAAGCCAGAATAATCTACGCCTGCCCACACTTCGCTGTCCTCGAATTCTGCCTTGTATTATTAATTGTAGCAATGCATTCTTTCGTCCCCTCATTACATGTCCCAGTTTCCTTTTTTTGATGGTTATCAGGATTTCTGGTTCATTTGTCATCCTTCTATTGACCTCTATGTTTGACACACTTTCCGTGCACGATATTCGTAGGATTCTCTTATAGCACCAAACTTCAAAGGCGGCCAGTTTATTTAGATGTACTTGCTTAATGTCCAAGCCTCTAAGCCATATAGGAGAGTGGAAAAATGCTATAGCAAAATATATTTACATAACACAGTATGTGCAACCCAGTATTACATTTTGTAACGATCTATAGACAGTTTAAGTAATAATAAAACATACCATACCATACCAGATACCTTGCTAGAAATTCTAAACACTTAAGTAATTTTTTTTTGTAGTACTGTTTTTTATTTTTATGTTTATAAGAGAATTTTCTCTGCTAGAGCCCACGGTGGAGTAGAAGTAAGTTTATTCTTATAGTGATCGCTTCAACGTTTCTAATATTTTTTAATACATTTTCAAGTAACAGTCAGTGGTGACTAGTTTGATGACTCCTGCTTTCTGAAATACATAATAATATTTTTTTGACCGAAAATATTAGACTGTATTTTACTAATTTAATTGAGATTAAAATCTAAATCTACTTGTTGTATACGAATAGAATCTCATTTTATTTTTATTTTTAACCATATGCTAGACTTACTATTTATAGTTGCAGTAATACTCGTTTTCGTGTTTAACACTCAGATTTTGTTTTCGAACAACTTATTTACCACAAACCTAAGCAGGAAGACGCCCCTGGGTTAAATATGACAATCAAATAGGTTATGACATTGTACAATCTTTAATAATCTAGCTATTGTAAATATATGATTGTAAAAATATCAAACGTGGCGCATGATTGTCCCTCTCATATTCCCAGGAAGAATACCTGGCCTTCATTAAAAAATATTTAATTTGTATTAGCAAATACGGATCTATTATTTGAGACTTTTATATTAGTATACAGTTTGTAAGCTATTAGGTAATTATTTTGCAGTTTGGCCCTTCTTCCTCTTTTGGTGCCTCTCCAACTAATGGATGTTGGCCTTAATCTCCGACAGTTACAATTTTTGTTATTTACTAGGTTGCTAACTTGCTGAATTACTGTAAATGTTTATCTTCCATCAAACTGCTGGAAGACTTTGTTATTAGATGTAGTAGGTTTTAAGATTTGCTCGACGTCGTTCGTAGAATCTAGAATTGGGAACAAATAGGAATGTATTAACTAAGGGCAAGAGGAGCGAAACCATATGAGGGACGGGGAAATCATGAAATTCCGATAGGCAACCCTCAGAGCATGAAACTTTTTTCTTATGAATATCAATACAATCAACGGTAAAATATTAAAACATTTAGTCAATTTGTTCTACCGGACTGAAACAGTATAATTTAGTATTACAGATAAGTTTATAGCATATTCAATCAAAACAGAACCTACAGTGTAATGTTTGTGTTCTGAGGGTTGCATATATACAAATTAAAATTTACTTCACTTGTTTGCCGTGTTTCTCCTTTCTGTTCACTATACTCTAAGCTTATATTATTGTAGAATTAGAGAATTGCGCTGACAACGGTGTGTGCTGTCACAAATTATAAGCCAAAGCTGCAAAATATAAATCACAGGACAGTTTATAAAACCATCCACACAAGCGTCACATTTACAAAGCCACCCACAATGTACAGTAATTGTGAATTCGTTATACACTTTCATAGACTGCAAAACAAATTTACCTTTCTATTCTATCTAAAAATATTAATGTGAATAAAATGACTGACCGCAAACAGTATACTTTTTTTCAGAGCTACCGCTTCTTTATAATACAGGCATCAAAAAAACATTGATCATAAAAATATAGTTTTGATTAGCTGTGTGCTTTCAAAGAGAGCTTAAAACGGACAAAAAAGAGTGTAAAATGAAAACAAAAAGAGCTTCAGACAGATTTAGTTTTCAGTACTGACAATAAACTTAAACAAAAACGCAAATATTATTTCTTCAAAAACACTGCGTACTTTATAGTGACTATAATTGATTATTTGAATAGCAAACAATTAAAATAAATTAACTGTTTTGTGTGGGGGAGCTTCTGATTTCTGTTGTTTCAGTTTAAATTATTCGCAGTTTTGAGATAATAGGAACCCAATAATTTCAGAATTATTCAAGGGGGCGCAAGGTAATTAGAGTGTCATAATATAGTTATATCAAAAACCATATGTTATATCAGCGATTCTAAAACTTCCGTATTTCGCGTTCCCCTATTTACCTTGAATAATTCTGCGCCCGCCGCATAATAGAAGATAGATCGGAATAACCTAATATGCAGGAACTTATTTAACTCGATTTGGCAATATTGGCTACCCTGCCGATGTGGTGCAGTCGCACCGCATTATCACCTGGTCTAGCGTTAGCCGAATGTTCGCGGCAGAACCCATACGTTTTGAACTTCTTGGAATGAAAATACGCTACTATAAAAGCAGCGGCAGCACTTCAGTTGTTAGTTGTGTTGTTGTAACTGTGTTACATAAGAGAGTTTGTCAGTTGGAGTTCAAATGCTGAGAAAATTACTGGTCCTTGATGGTGCTTCATCGCCAAAAATCGAATTAAGTTCATCGATGTTGGTGAGTTAATCCACGTCGAAAGTTGTAAAAAATAATCGCACGAAAATGTTCACGATTTAATTCCATTTTTTTTGGCCGATATGAATTTTTCAAGTTACTATAAACAACACAAATAGCGCTCGTACGTCAAAACGTTCTGCGTACATATACCGTCAAAAATGTCAAACTTTACGATAGAGACGTCAATTGCCAGATGGCAGTTCTAGCCCCAATCCCCAAATATATAAGGCAACCCTCGTACCTCTTGAACCTAGAAAACGTGATTAGGTTATAAATTTTCGTTTTTGAAGATGGCAAATACAGTTAGATTTGTTAAACTCCATGAATTCACCAGTGAACAAAAAGGCTCAACCGTTAAGAACTCCAAAAAGTGAACAATATTAGTGAACTAGTGTAATATAAAATGTTCTAAATTAACTTAAATGATACTAAGCCTAATTAACAGTTCGCCGAAGTGCCTTAGATGAAGCACTGAAAAACACGAAAACGTTTTAATGGTTTCGCTGAAATTGTGTTAGAAGAAATAAAGCAAAACATCCCCTCAATTTATACACAATTTGTCACAAAACAGGAGAAACATAGCCCAATGTTCCTAGTTCCCTTCATAATCTCATTATAAATACAATTCCTGGCATAAATAAGACGCTCCGTTTTAAAAGTGCCACATTTCGCATACATTAACCCACACGTGCTTGTATTTCGTCTGCCTTGTGCACGTAGCGGGAAAGAAAACGAAGTGCTATAAGTTTTCGGTCCTGGAGATGTTTTTGGTAGCAGAAGGGCGCAGCGCCACTTTGTCACATGACGTCATAAACAGAACACCAACACAATACACCGAGTCCTATCATAAAATCAAGTCAAGTGACACGCTCCGGAAGACGATGCAGTGTCAAGTAGGCGCGGTGGATTGAAAAGCGGATGCTACTGCGAACGTCACTTGGCTTTGTTATTTATATGCAGAATATTTACGATAAATAATAGCTATGTTATGCAGCTATTTACTTCTGCCAGTGTGGTATCAACACCGCAAAGGGAAATTTCATACCGGGGGCCTAAATTAGATATTGTGTCCTACTGTAATGTTATTATTGTTCAAATATATTTCCAGTTGCTAACACAAATGCTATATATGTCTGTATAAACAATGTATGCTAAACAAATTAAAACCAAAATCTCCTAACTACATGTTATTATAAATACAGAATGATCAAAACTTAATTGATTCGAGGAAAGCTAAAGACAATTCGTATGTTATAGATTGAACCGCGCTGCTATGTATGTGTTGTTATGTAGTATAGGGTACTAGGACCCACTAAATGTTTTATTTTAACTTATTATAATCATATTTATAAACACTAAATGGATTGTACCTTGTACACTAAGCGTTTGCTGACAAATGTTGATATAAAATTTTTTTATATCACATACTATGAACTTTCCAAAAGCTCATTGCAACTCGATTTTTCATAAATCTGAATTATCTCGAAAACGATTGAGTTTATCTACTTTTAACAATAGTACCATTTTAGAGTATTTTTGCATGCTGAATAGGATTATTTTGAAAAAATTGAGAAAAACAAAATAATGTAATCGGTATTCTAGAAAACACTACTTGGTCCTCCCACTTGAGACGCCTCTGGTGAATTTACTAAAGCGAAACTGGGCTGTAACCTGCATCCTTGATGAGTAATGTATGCACATAAAATTTCATAACGTTGGTCCAACTGTTAGTATAATTATATATGGATATGGTATGGCTTTTACAGACCTTGTCGGCCCATTGCATGGGTTATTCTTCTCCACTCTTTTCTTTTAGCGGCTTTTCTTCTCTAATCTTCTATTCCCATTTCTTTCAGGTCCCATGTCACCTCCTCCTTCCATCTTCTTCTGGGTCTTCCTCTAGCCTTTACCCTTATCGGATTTATATTTAGCACTATCTTAGCCATTCTGCATTCTGCTTAATATACGCTGTACATGGCCCAGCCATCTAACTCGTTGTTGTCTCACATATTGCACTATTGTTCTATCTGCCCGCCGTAAATTTGTCTCAGCATCTTGCGTTCCCGAATCAACAGCTTTGTTTTTTTTACTCTCCCTAGCTTTCACACTTCGCATCCATATGTTACTATAGGCTTCAGTACTGTTTTATATAGCTGAATTTTTACTTTTCGTAATATAAATTTTGACTTCAGAATAGATGCTAAGGCTCCTGCTGCTTTATCCCCTCTTATCAGTCTCGGTTTTGTTTCTTCTTCTTCTTCTCTTCCGTCTTCTGTTATCTGTAGCCCTAAGTATGTGAATACTTTTACTATTTCCATTTCCAGTGCTTCTTCCCCCTGTCCTTTGAGATTTAGGCTTTGCCTTTCTGTTGTGTTAGCTTGATTCATCATCATGTACTTCGATTTCTTGCCATTGATGTGTAGCCCTACTTCCCTCGCCTTCTCTTCGGCTTTTTCTATTACTTTTGTCAGGTTTTTTTTGCTATTTGCTATTAGCACGAGATCATCAGCGTAGGCTGTACATTGATGTCTTTCATTACTAATGCTTCCTGTTCTGTTTATTTTACTTCTTCTTACTACATATTCAAGCGCTATGTTAAATAGGATCGTAGAGAGTGGGTCTCCCTGTCTGACCCCGTTTCTGACTCGGAAGCTCTCTGATGTCCTTCCTTTCCATTTCACCTTGTTTGATGTATTTATTCTGTAGCGTCATATGTACCAAATTAATCAGCCTTTATAGTATCTCTAAATTCTTCATAGCCTTATATACTTGTTACTATAATTATATATAGAAAAGTGATGGTACAAGTCTCAATTTGGAAATCTGTAACTCCGTAGTAGCATTTTCGGACTAGCGTTTACTGGAACTATTTAAAATGTTATCACATACAGAACCTGTTACCAAATTTATGACATATTTTATCATCACCCTATATATACAATGATGTCAAAAAGCTTACCATGATACAAAAGTAATGAATTCGTACAGAGCCACAGAAAAATCCTTTGTTATTTTAGATAGAGTCCTGTTGCAATACTAAAAGCTAGGTTAAGTCAACAAAAACGAGACGTCAAGTCAAGGAAGAAAAAGCGCCATTGGTGTTAAGAAGCTCAAAATGATATCATAGTAATGGATTCATGGAGAGCTACAAAATAATCATGTGTTATTTATTTTGAGCCATGCTGCAATACTTGATAATTTATAAACTTAGGTTAGGTCAACGAAGAAAAGACGCCATTGGTGTTAATAAGCTCAAAATGATATCATAGTAATCGATTCATGGAGAGCTACAAAATAATCATTTGTTATTTATTTTGAGCCATGCTGCAATACTTGATAGTTTATAAACTTAGGTTAAGTCAAGGAAGAAAAGACGCCATTGGTGTTAATAAGCTCTAAATGATATCATAGTAATCGATTCATGGAGAGCCACAAAATAATCGTGTGTTATTTTCGATTGGGCTATATTGCAACACTTGATAGTTTATAAAGTTAGGTTAAGTCAGCAAAAAAGCGCCATTTTATGTGGGTCTCTTAATTACTTATACAATGGTGTTCGAAAGCTCAAAATAATCGATCAAAGCAATCGATTCTTAGAGAGCTAGAAAAAATCGTGTGTAATTAATTTTTATCCATGTTGCAACACTTGATAGTTTATAAAGTTAGGTAAAGTCAGGAAAAAAAGCGCCGTTTTATGTGGGTCTCTTAATTACTTATACAATGGTGTTCGTATTTCTCAAAATAATCGATCAAAGGAATCGATTCATAGAGTGCTAGAAAAATCGTGTGTAATTAATTTTTATCCATGTTGCAATACTTGATAGTTTATAAAGTTAGGTTACAAAGTCATCGTAGAAAAGGCGCCATTGGTGTTACGAAGCTCAAAATGATATCATAGTAATCGATTCATGGCAAGTTACAAAAGAGTCGTGTATTATTTTAGATTAAGCCATGTTGCAACACTTGATAGTTTATAAAGTTAGGTAAAGTCAACAAAAAAGGAGCGATTTATGTGGCTCTCTTAATTACATTTACAATGGTGTTAGAAAGCTCAAAATATCATAGTAATCGATCCATGGAGGGCTATAAAAGAATCGTGTGCTATTTTAGATTAAGCCATGTTGCAACACTTGATAGTTAATAAAGTTACATGATGTAAAAAAAGAAAAAACGCCATTTCACGTTGCGTTCATAATTAAATATACCAACGTGTTTAGAAGCTGTGCGTCACTTGGAATATTATGAAAAATTGACAAGATATACTACTACTAACCAGCACAATCCGCAGACCTGAATAGAATCGAGAATTTGTGGCAAAAAATGATAAACATCATATCTAAAATAACGCTTAAACAAACATACCTATATCTGATTCAACCTCGGACGTGGGCCTGGTTTCGATATATTTGGAAGGAGCAACTAAAATAACTGGCAAATACTATTCTAAGAAAATGATTTTATAGCGATTAATCAACTATTTTAAAGTGATTGCGGGGTTTTCAAAGCCACTGCATGACTATAAATAACGGGAGACTATAGGTCAACGCGTTAGACTTCTAGGCTGAATATCAATGGTTCTATTCCTAGTACCGGAGCATCGCATTTTTAGCGGCCTTCCTCCCTCGCAAGGCAATTGCAAACCAAGTATTCTGCCTAGTAAATTTTTTCTGGAGTAGAACTGTTTACACTTTCCGTGGTTCGGAGCTCATGTTCAGCTGTAAGTTCTCTATGCTTGTGGTACAATGCACAAAACGGTCAGAGGAGAGAAGATCGATATCTCTCGTAAGATACAAAGTACTGGAAGAAGAAGGACTTACTCATGCTTCAAATATTTTTTTCTTCATACAAATCTCTTGTGAGTTGTAACAAATTAGAATTCTAAGCGCAGTACTGATGTAGTTTTTATTATTTAATTGTACAACATTTACATTGTCATACGAGCAGCGCGCCCACAGTCACCCACCTAAATTAATACATATGTACTTCTACAGAGTGTATCAAAAGTTGCAGGATATAAATGGTTATTAAAGCTTACACCTCAAAAGAAAAGGATCTCCGAAACATCTTTTCATATAGTCTATAGTAACATTCTATAAAATACTTGTATTTTGTAAGAGAATAGTCGTCACTTAAAATGTGCGTTGCGTACCACAGGACAAATTAATTATTGGCTAAATTATCTCCTCTTCGATTGGTCGGCATCTTCTGGTTTAATTGTGTAACATTATCAACAGCTTCTCATTCTCGTTTCTTCTGTGTACCATGTTTCTGCTTACCTTCAGGAATTTTAAAATTACTGAACATATTACAATTAATATAATCATGAAAATGACTAGAAATGCAGGTTTGTATTTTAGTATACGCAAAGGAAACCTAAACTATGGAACAAAAAATAAGCTTCCAAAATATATACCTTTAGTTTTCGATAAAAACCGTTATTGTAATCTACTATAAATTTAACATAATTATTTTTGTATTCAACTGCAATATTTTATCAAATTTGCCCCATGCAATTTATTATAAAATATTGATGTGACTAAACACATTGTTAAATCATAATTATGTTATGTTATTATAATTGTTGATTGTAAAGTAATACGATCATAATTCATTTGAAAATCAGCATGTTTATGCAAAAACTGTAAGCAACTAAAAAACCAGAAGCGTTACTAGAATCACAAAAACAAATAACAGGATAGGTTTGAAATAGACCATAAATGATTTTATTTTACTTGCGGCAAGTTTCAAATTAACTTTAAAAAAGTAATTAAATTATAAAAACAATGTTTTTTGTAAATTACAGTTTAATGTAACTGACTAATGAAAAGTGTAACAACAATTTATTAACGCAGAGGTGCAACAAATGTTGTTAAATTTGACTGTCGTATTTGTTGAATAACAGTACCCTCAAAGAAGTTATTAGTATAATTATACAGGGTGTCTCAACATTGACGCCCGTAATAGAAAATAAAGAGTGGACATTTTTCCGATTGTCTTCCTCCATCGATTTATTGATAACAAACAAAAATTTAACATTTAAGTTTTTTATAAACTAATAATATTACCAAACAAGATACTGTACACATCTGTTGTAACAAAATGGATTCAAATAGGCTGCCTCCTACTTCAAGACAAACACTCGCGCGATTTATCATGGAAGCACGAACCCTCTGTAGCATATTTACGTCGGCTGAAGCCACAGCAGCGTGAATACGAGCTAGGACATCTTCAGGATTGACAATAGGTTAGAGATAAACGTTTTCTTTCAAATGGCCCCAGAAAAAGAAACCCAACAGATTCAGGCCCGTTGATATGGGAGGCCATGTTATGAGTTCACTTCTTCTAATCCACCGACTGTGCATGTTGGAACCAATATTTTAATTAGTTGCCTATGGAGCTTCATCGAGTACTTACTCGAGTAATGGCAATGGTAAATTTTTATTTAAAAATTGAGGATACTAGTCCGAATTAATTGGGTTAGGTGGAACCCATTACATTGTTATTTAATAGCCCAGCCCAAATATGTACTAACCATCATATTTAATAACATTTTTTGCGTATTAAGAGTAGGTTTCCATCATCACCCCATAGAATCATTATTTGCGCTATGCAACAATCATCTACATAAATTTACGTTAAGCTTCATATCCTCGGCATTAAAAACTGGAAATTCTTGAAGCCTAACTCGAAGAAGACCATTTCAGTAATAATCTGCCAATTTTATGTTTTTGGAAATAAGTTTCGGAAGATATATTTCGAAGGCTTGTACTTGCTTCTGCCACTGTAAATTCAAGAAAATCACTTCTTCGTTAAACCTCGTAACTTATTCTTTACACGCGGAAATAAAAAGAAATAATTAAGTACTAGGTCTGGACTATACGGCGAATGACCCATTATTTCAATGTTTTGGGCATTCAAATACTCAGTTGTTCGAGCAGCTGTGTGCGCCCGAGCTTTATCTTGATGCAAGATGATCCTTCCTCTTGGACGTTTTTCTCGAATATTTTGGAGAACTTTAGATAACCAAACTGTAGTGTACCACTCAGCATTAACAGTACGACGATCCTCCGGTGCCACAGCGGAAACATGTCCCTTCATTCCAAAAAATGTGGCGACAATCTTCTTAGTTCGACTTGTTTTACGAACAACTTTTGTTGGAGACGATTCGCTCTCAAAGACCCAAACTGCCGACTGTTGCTTTCTTTCGAGATCATAGCAGTATACACACGTTTCATCACCTGCAGTGATGCTGTACACCAAATGAGACGATCCATTGTCACAGAGATCCAGTGTATATTTGTACCATTCCACATGGTTTTGTTTTTGAACTGGAGTCAAATTGTGTGGGGCAACAGGCACAAGCTTACTTACCATCAAATGTTTGTGTAAAATGGTGTAAATTGCTTTCAAACCAATCTTTAAAGTTGCTCGAATATTCCTGGTAGTAACATGTCGGTCCTCTTCAATCATGTTTCGTACAAAACCAATATTCTTTTCGATAACTGCCGTTTTTGGCTTAGGAGCACTTTGAAATTCATCGTACCACCGCTTTACGGCAGCTAAGGAACACGGCTTGTCACCAAACACTCGATTGATATCATCAAAACATTCTTTACGGCTTAAACAACGCCTGAAATTGTAAAAAAGCACAGCTCGATAATGCTCTTTGTTCCATGATCTCTCGGGGAAAGGATTACTTTAAAAGTGTGTATTTTAGAAACCTTCAATTATATTTGACAACTTTCACTATAATTAAACTTGTAAACAAATACGTTAAAATGTCAAGCAAAATTTGTTCCAAAATATCACAACCTGCTAGATAGGCTCAGCGGAAAGAAAATTGCCATGGTGTTATATAACATTCTAGTCCGCATTAATTTAAACACAAATAAACAGTCATTTTAAAGTAAAGGCCAAACAAACTCTTTTAATGTGATTACTTCATTTCTCGCATACTGAATAATTTAATTGTAATTGAATGCTTTAGTTTGCCGTATTTTCCCATACACTTATCTATAAAAATAGATAATACACTCAGAATACGCAGGGTGCAATTTAAAGAGGATCAGTGCAAATTTCCATGAAAGCTGAAACCCTTCTTTATATGCAATATTTAATTTTGGGAGTGCTTATGCTCATAAATATTAATTATCATGATTTAATCACGGAAGGAGCTCTTAGTCGCAATATTTTGGTTGCAAGCGAGTGTATAATATTAATTCAAAATAGTATCATCTTCTACCCATAAAACTTCCTTTTTAAATGAATCATAAAGTAAAAACGTTTCACAATGTATAGACAGAATTTCTTTGTAGGTTGTAGTAAAACCTTTTCTGAAAACTCAGAATAAAATAGAATGCAAAGTCATTGCGTGTAATATAAATACATTGTGTTTATCAAATTATTATTATTAAATACAACTTAGCAAGTGTAAAGAACACTGAAGGTATTTATCTGAGTAGGCATTAGCATTGAAATTAGAAAGCTTTAAATTCCTTGCATTACGGTATACTGTCGTTATTGTAAACAACATCACCGTGGAAGTGTATTGATTACGAATCAATAATAAACCCTTTCACCCAGCTGCACCTATCAAATCCAATTTCGTTTTGGAGGAAAGTATGCAAGCAAATTATTTTCAGTAACATTCTAGTGAAACAGAACGTTATTTATGAAGGTATATCATACACCATACAAAATACTTTTTTCCATAACGCAACTGACTTAAAAACAGATTGGTAGTTTTGTTTATCACCTACTGTAAGTTATGATTTAATTCAATAAAAATAGTTTAAAATGGAATGCAGCTGTAAGTTGACCTTTCACAGTTGACTTAATTTCTTTGTTATATGCAATAAAGGTGAAGGTGTTTGACACATTCCAACTTTAAAGCATTCTGCTCTGTGCATTGCTTTTAAATCAAAATGTCCATGACCTGTTGATAAGTAAACTCAAATGTGTAACAAAATAAGAACAAGAAATTGTTTTTTACACACAATAAAATAAAATTCTTGCAAATAATAATAATTTATAAACAAGTGACTATATATTTATACTTTCCATCAAATCTACATATCTCATAACTTATTAAAAAATTTCCCGATTTCTTCTTCTATGTGTTGTGTGTGTGTCATCTTATTACCCACTTTTCTGTTTTTTTTTTCTGTTAGCTTCCTAATAATTTCTAAATACTTTTAAAACGAAAGGCGCAAGCCATATGAAACGGCACACACGTTGAATGGTCTTCGAACGACAAGAAAACAATATGAGACATTAGTTGAATTTTATTGAATGTGGTTGTAAATTACGAACATCCTGTATAAGATATTTAAATTCTAACCAGTACGACACCTATCTAAAAATGCGTTCGTGTAAACTGCAAAACAGTTTCGAGAAATTATGTGACGTTGTTTAGCTACTAAGTAATAAACCCAGACAGTAATTTTTTCAAAATTTCTAGGATATTTTAATTATTACCGAAACCATTAGCGATAGATACCTAAAACCGTACATCATTGTAGAGACTAAAAAATGTAATAATATATAGGATGTTCTATGTAAAATAAAGAAGTTGTTTATTATGAGTGTAAAACAGAACACCCTATATAGTCAGCACTCATTTTAAGCTATACACATTAATAAAACTAACAACTTTCGTAATTAAACTTTTTCCAAGCTGCTATAATAAAGACATCAGGAAACAAAATCGCACTATTATGTCACCCTGTATATATACATACATATATATACATATACAGTGCGGTCGTAAAATGTCCTCTCCCCTACTAACTTTTAAACGACTTGATATTTCTTCACAAAATTTTGTGTGCTTTAATGGGAGGCTAAATGCTACCTTTTAGCCCATTTTAAATTTTATAACTTTCAAAATAGCG
Source organism: Limonius californicus (assembly GCA_014611495.1). NCBI lineage: Eukaryota > Metazoa > Arthropoda > Insecta > Coleoptera > Elateridae > Limonius > Limonius californicus. The sequence goes on from JABXWE010007518.1 coordinate 13,343, forward strand.
GCTGGGCACTATCTTAAACTATTTTTTTAAATAGCAATGGGGGTCGGATGACACCTCATTTGAAAGGTATTTTAATTCTGCATCTGATTCTTGAGTTTCTTAATAAAATTTTCATCCTGAAAAAAATGACAGACGATTGAAAATATACGGTTTATGGAAAAAAGAAGGCATCCCGAAAATTTTACGATTTGCGGTCCGGATATGTTGTTGGCCTCGTCGAGTACAACTTTTCCTTATGGCACTTCCCCGTAGATCGTACCGTTCGACCACCAGGGGTGTCCAAAAATCGAAACACGAATCGACTTCCAGCACGTGTCCATGTCATCGTAGCAGGTCGGTCGCAAGCTCAATCTGTTCGGATAAGTAGGGTGCATCGACGGCCGGTTTTAACATCCCCGACGGAGGCGCTGGGGACACCGACTAAGTTTTTATGCCGATTTTTAGGTTTTTTTGACGTTTCGGCCTCCCATGGTTCGCTAGAAACAAGATCATTGTCAAATCACATCAGTATTACAAGATATGCATTTTGCATATAATCCTAACTTGAGTTATTAGTTTATTTGATATGAAATAATCTTCCATATATCATTAGTGATTGATAATATAAACTGAGTTCCAAGCGGTTTAATCATACTTAATTAATTTCTTAGTAATTACTAATTATTAATTAGTAATAGTAGGAGTAAGAAAAAAATAGGGTAAATGCAATTTATGTACTGTTACACGTTAATAAGAGATCAATGTTGTGCGAAACGATCAAACTCAGGTGCCATTCCCCAATCTTAGTTTAAAAGTAAAGAATTGAGATTGTTTAAGCTACATTGGACATGGTTAACTGAAAAAAAATGGCAACCATTTTGGGCTGTCATTTTGTTTAATGTAACTATAAAACAAATCGAGCCGATAGATTAATATAGGGAGCAAGCGATAAAGAAGCAATTTTCCTTAATTCTTGCATTTATATAAAAAGCTCCAGTGACATTGAGAAAATTTATCTTCTGTATATCTCTCTCTTGGGATATTTGATCACATTTAAGTATTGTAATTTTCAACATGATTCCAGTAATTTATCTATCGAAAAGAGAATATAAAATGAGCTCGAGATATTTTATTATTAACATCAAGGGAGAATTGGAGTAATATCTATTAAGAACAAAGGATAGTAGGGTTTAAATAACTAGAGCATAAACCACATTTTAATTTGGGTTCGGAAACCATTGAAGAAGGGTTCTCAGAGAAGCGAAAGTTTCGTTATATAGATTTTAATATGTACGTGCTATTGCTTAATTAGTAAACTGAGGATGAGATCACATTTTCTTCTTAGTATTTCTGTTAAGTAAAGTTATGCCTATAAAACCCCTTCGTTTAGTAAACTGTTTTGTTCAAAATAGATGGGCGCTAAAGACCTGAACATTATAAGAGAAGTGCAAATTGCTTTATTTGCATAATGCATTTCGTAAACAACAACCGTTGCTACAGTGCTATGGCAAATTATACGTTATCAACGGGCATTATTTCCCTAGTAACGATGTCATGTAGCGATAGTGGAGTCTTGCAAGATAAGCTACCCAAACGCTGCCGTTAACAATTTCAAGCATTGTTAAAAGCCTCTTTCATAACATGCTACTAAAGCATCAGTCGTATCAGAAAGCTTTTGTTCCGGTGCACCGGAACATAAGCGCGAGATACCTTTAGATAGCCGTCACATCTGACATGCAGTTTCCGACGCCTCATAAAAGTGCATACGCACTACCTGCGCTAATATACAATTTTTTCAAAAGAACACACAAACAACAAACTAACCGGTCTTGCGATAACAACAGGGAAAACATCATAAGAATTTCTTAATTGTTGCTAGAATTTTTAGAGGAATTGAATTTTTCAGAAGGTAACAAAATATTACCTATTATTAACAGTACAAAAATCAGAATTGTTGCTAGACTATTTAATATTAGGGCACCCCAAATGGTTAAGAATTTCAAATACCTGATTAGCAGAAGATGGAATAATTTCAAACAACAGTCGAAATGAAGCTTAAGAATTGTAAGGGCTAGTAAGAAAACATGTTGTAATTAACACAAAATTACTACTAATGCCGAATTTCCTTGTATCTGTATGGTATATACAAGGTGATTCACAAGGGATTATGAGCCTATGGTAGCAGAAATAGGCAACGCGAAATACATATTGCAAGCAATTGTTTATGTAATACACAACATAAAGTATTATAAAACAGGGCAAACATTATCGGATAGTACGCTTATAAATGCTTTTGCCTGCAAAATCAATTCTGGTTGTATGTGTGATAGCGAAATAATAATATAACAGCAAATCTTCCGAACACCTTTACAGTTTGTCCCAGACTAAGTAGGCTACCATGGGTACCTTCCATAACATTTAATATAGAGATTTCTTAAAATGGGCAAAGTTGTATAATTTTGACTGCTGATTCAGATTCCGAACAGTTTAGAAATTATTCAAAAACTACTGAAAGCGCTACTTTATTTACAGTCAAATATCTGCATTGTTATAAAATATATGAAAAAACGTAAAAATTATTTGATTTGATTAGGCACACATATAAATGATGTCAAAATAAAATTCAAGATGGGGGTTTTCGAAATATTGATAGCAACTTTCTAATACTAAATGGACGCTATATTGAATTCTTACATAGTTAAATAGCTTTTTCTAGTGTATCACCGATATATCACAACTTGTATCTGAATAAGGGATTTATTAAAAATATTAAGTGTTTTAATTTTAAATCAAGTAAGTTTAAAAAGAAATGCAGGTTAAGTTTACTTTGAAAATTAATAAAACAGAAACAAAACATTTAAATACTATGAAATATTGAACTTATAACAACAACTCCAAATGCTGGTCGTTATTGGCAAATACAATCGACACCGTTACGTGACACTGAATACCGTTAAATGCTTACACCATTGCTTTGCGTAGTTCTTCTACATTATTACTTGAGAACACAAAATATTTACCTCTGGGTATATAACGACCTTATTCTTCGCTCGAATTGTTGATAAACTTTGAAGGATTCTTTACAAGATTTTTCCAAAATGCTTATTTAATTAAGCCCCATAAACTCCCCTGTACTTTATATCCAAAAAACCTACAATCATTAACAGTCTTTTTCCCCATTGTTGGACATTGACCTCTTTTCTGCCACGTGATTCTCCCCAGCGCTAAGGTAGAAACTCGGGAGACCTACAGTTTAACGTCGAATCAGAACGACAGATATTCCCGAGAAGGTTTTTAGCATTGAGATCCCACCGTTGTTGCAAGCCTTATTGCAATCGATGTCAGACGAAGTAACGAAAGATTACTCTGTACACACGACTTGTAAATGATCTTATGGCTTCCACCACTTGACCTTTTTGTGGAGGAATTAGCTGTGAGGACGACTTTTAGGCTGAGCCATAAGGGTCTGTGGCACACAGTAGGCAGGGTAGGCAGACATAGCCGCATCCTGGATGATATAGTCGTCAAGACCCCTCTTCTAGAAGCAATGATAGCCTACCTCCCTCCACAATACCCCTTCAATAGATACTTCAGTGTTTACACCAAGCCAGCATATGGACATATCCATCTTTAGCGACGGATCTAAAACAAGACATGGAACGAGTGACGGAGTCTTGTCCGATGACCTTAACCTACGCCACAGTATATCGATAGGCAAAATTGCTACTGTCTTCCAAGCGGAGGTAGTGGCAATAATGCATGGTGCAAATGCATTTCTTGACCGACAGATCAAGAACCAACGTATTGGTATCTACAGTGACAGCAGAGTCACTTTGCTAGCCCTGGGTAAGTTGCAAAATCAGGAGTGGTGCTGCAGTGCCGTGAAGCTCTCGAAGATATCTCAAAGGATAATGTCATTTCTCTTATATGGGTGAAAGGACATGACAGAAACTACGGCAATGAGGAGGTTGATGAGATTGCGAGAGTGGCCTCCGAACAACCTATTTTGGGACTAGAACCCGTTATTCCTATATCCCTGAGGACATTAAGCTTTATGCTATACCAAAAAACACTAAAAAACTTCAAAGAGGACGGGTAAACACTGAAAGTTGTCGTCATGCAAGGGCTGCTACTACTGCACCCGCCGCAGTGTCTCAGCAAAAATATATATATTCCATTTACAAAACCAAAATTGGACATTTTTCCCAAAAAAACTAGTAGACTAGGAAAAATTATTGTTGTCGCTGTGTTTTAGGTAAAATGGGACTACGAAAGTTTTTCTTTTGACATATTCCTGTATATCTAATATTACCGAAGATATAGGCTGGGTAATGATAAATCAACCACCCCGTATAAGCCAGACAATTAGAAATTTTGAAACCAGATACAGAGAACACGTACGCTCACACAAATATAAACACCCAGAGAAATCTAACTCCGCTAAACATTTATTAGAACTCAATGATACATTGACATCAATAATTCTGTGATCATGAACGTAAATTAGATATACTTGAGGTCTTTAAAATTCACAAACACACTTTAACAAATACACCTTTAATGAATGAGCAAATTGAGCTCATAAATTCCTTGCTATTGGAAGTTTTGGAATAGAAGACCAAAGCCAAGTCCGTAAACACGATCCAGTGTGTTGTTTCCGTAACTCCAAATGTTTAAAATATTAAATGCTTTTGAAAAGGATAGGCAGTATGTCGAAATATGTATAAAGTTCAAATAAATAACACTGAAATTGTGATTTTTATGCTTTTCAAAATATAAGTTATTTCTGTCTAGTTATTTCTAATTATATATCATACGAATTACAATGCATAATAACAAGAGTGGGTTGATCTGCAGTAGATGATGAATGGCAAAATAGGGCATCAATTGCCGCAGGAGTGAATTAGAAGCATATCCACTTTCTATCCGTTTTTATACATTTTAATTGTTAAGGTATATAATCACAAACTAATATCAATATTTTAAGAAGCATTTGTCACTTAAACATAAATAAGATGCTTAGGATTCCTACATACATACAAATTTGAATTAATAATTAGGACGTGATATGACTTGAAAATGGGTTGCATAAAAACACATATATAGGTTCGTTACATAAGTGAATACCACACTGTATAGTTTATAAAAACACCAATGTTTATATGCACTAATGACGCTAATTCGCAGTCTAGTCCAGGCGAGTAAAACAGAACAGAACATCTCGAAAATCTAAGCCAGCCAAGTTTTTATTTTAACGTTGTGTAACTTGTTGACATGTCCCTTTGAAAAAAGATAGGGATTTAGAAACAGCGGCGAGCAGTGGCTGTCAACTCTGATAATACCACCAACGTTCTTGCAAATATAACAGTTAAAACCTACAAAATGTTTACCTTACGCCTCGCGCTGAACAAAAACGAGAATGATTGATAACATTAAGCAGCTTGACTTGAATTTACAACTCTAAATCCGCTTACCGCTTAGAACTACCGTTTCTTTTTCTTTGTCTTTGAATTTTCACCAAGAATATTTGAATAAATTCTTTTGTCTGAAACCAGGGAACATTAATTTTCATACACTTTATAATAATTCTCCTGTATTTACGAATAATATGCTTTCAAGAACAAAGTAATTTTACAAACAATAAAAGTTTATGAGTAAGTAATACTGTTTAACGAAAAATTGACGAAACGCATTGTAATTGTCGTACAAATTAATCTAAGCATACTAATCTACGATGTAATATTATTTATATACAGGGTGTCCCACGACGTGAGGTCACTACTTCGTGTACGTAATCTTTAGAATATAGTTAAAAATTCTAATAAAGTTAAAGCAAACCGTTTTTGAAATACAGAGTGTTAAATTATTATTTATTAAATAATTACAATTTCAGAGAAGTCAATATCTATTTTTATTTTAATTTAAATTCACTATAAAGGTTTATCAAAATGGCCATCGCTGCTCTCGAGACACACTTTGGTTCTTCTTAAGAGAGATCTGGTTGCCCTATATAACATATCATTGTTAATCCGAATTAGTTCTGGTGCCTTAAAAATGCGTCTCGTAAGATCTTCAACAGTCTCTGATGGTGTTTGGTATACCATATTATCTTTTATACAGTCCCACAAATAATAATCTAAACAATTTAAGTCCAAAGATCTTGGATGCCAAGGATGCTGTTATCCTCTACCAATTACACGTCCTTCAAACAGTTGATTCGAAAATTGTCTTACACGTAACACAAAGTGCGAAGAGGCAACATCATCTAACAATCCTCCCAAAATTTAAATATCTGTCGGCGCTTAAATGGCTTTCAAAAACGAATGAACCAATGATCAATAATTCCACACCAGATAATCACTGAAAACTTATGTCGATAATTTTACTTTGTGATTTCGTGTGGATTCTCCAAATCCCAAAAGTGGCTGTTCTTTCTGTTCATCAATCCATTCCTTGTAAATGTTGCCTCATTCGTGAATAAAATTCTATTACGTAGGTTCCGATTTTGAATGACACAGCGGCGAAATTCCATACAACTAGCGAAATCTGTAGGAAAGAGGGCCTGAACAGGTTGGATATGAAATGGATATAAACCATGACGTTTTAATGTTCTCCAAACTCGCATTCGTGGTACATTAACTTGTGCAGATACACCACGAACAGAGGTGATGGGATTATTATCAATTTCTGGCAGTATGTTGTCCTTATTGTCTAGTACTTGCTGTATTGGACGCTCAGTCGACGGTTTCGGGAAAGTTCCTTGTAAAACGCGGTTGTGCACTCGTTGGTAAGCTCGTTGGTCTAGTAGTCGCCGATTTGGAAATCTGAACCCATATTCTCGAGCGACTGCTACTGAGCTTCCATCACAAAAACCGTACATGTAATGGATATCGGCGTACTCTCGCGTTATAAATGTAAACATTATGAATACTGTTAATAAGCGCAAGCAGATAAATCAACGTTAAGGTGCTTTACTGTTTGACATACATGTAAATAATATAATTTACATAGTAACGTAGACAGTTTGTATCAAATACCACTTAATATCATTTATTGTTTCAGCTGCTTCAGTATTTAACTAAAACAGGCCATAACTTCTTTAATAGTCGATAAAGAGAAAATGACCACTCTTTAGTTTCGACTTCTTTCCTTAACGTAGGTGTCGTCACGTCATGGGACATCCTGTATATTTGTTCTTAAACCTAAAATATTTCCTATTATGCATGAATGCTTGCAAATAGACTTCGTTTGATATATTTTTTATTTCCGATGTTTGCCACATGTAAAATAATATTGATTATAAAATTCGCTTTATGTCATTTCAATACAATATTATTCAGTAAAATGCTGATACAAGTAACAGACTGAAAAGCTTTCATAGTATTTCTACATGCTACCACCTATTTAACGACGAATCGTATAAATGCTAGATTTCTGTTTTATTTATATATTATTTTATGTGTAAAATATAAAGAGGTTTATGCAAGTCCTATAAAATGTTTTATGGAAAGCAGAATAGTTAACAATCAATCACAAACAATTTTTATCGTGGTCAATTTATCCATGATTGTTTGTAATTTTGATTAATCTTGATTCTTGATGTACGTATGTCTCCCTCCGTGAACAGAACTCTCACCTATTTGATGCCATTGGTTGCGGTGTTGAGCACTTCTCATCCAGCGAAGATCTGCTGTATTTTTATGTCGTCTACCGAAGGCATTTGTAGCCTTCCCCGTGTTCTTTACGTTGACCAAGGTCTCCATTGTTGTATAATGGTATTCCAAGGCCTCTCTATCTGTGTTGAAACGATATTTTCGGATGCCTCTGTTAGTGGTACTAGCATCGTCCGTAATTCTTCAGAAGTGTTCGTAAACACAATGATATCGTCCGCGAATCTTAAATGGTTTAGTTGCTTTCCATTTATATTTATAGCCACTTCTTCCCATGTCAAAGATATGAAAACGTTTTCCACTACAAGCGTAAACAACTTCGGTGAAATAACATCTTCTTGTTTGACTCCTCTTTTAATTGATGTACTATTTCTGTTTTCTTCTGAGTTATCAGTTCCGCATTTTCTTAAATATTATGTATCAGTTTTCTGTGTGCATAAGAGATTCTTCTGTTAAACGATTGTTCTACAGACCACGTTCCCACTGTATCCGACGCTTTCTTGTAGCCTACGAACTCTAGATGTAGAAGGATGTTTTTGTGTACCGTTGTCTCTTGTGGGTACTTGGGGTTGTAGTTATGTTATGGACGCCACTTTCAGTGTCCTTGTGTTAGTACAAGTAAAACACTACATATCTGTACAACAAATTTATTTGACAAAGTAGAAACGATGTTCCACAAACAACGGTTGGAAAACAAGTGTCCCACATGTGCCCTTTCAAAAATCCAAAACTACCGCGATTTACTTGGCGGCAGGGATTAGTGACCATATGTACAGAGACAAACATATAAAAACCTAAAAACCCATAAATAAGATATGGAGCACCGGCGCTTTGTTTGAAGCGTCCGGTAGAATACGAAACAGCACATCTGCAAGTCGCCATTAATCAATACAAATATTTAACAGATGCACATGTCCAAATTAGTTGGACACAACAATGTGGTATTCCCTGTATTTCTCGATAAGCGTTCTAATACTCCGGAGGTGATCGGAAGTACTGACGCCTTGAAGAGAACCGGCCGAATACCCGACAATAGAACTTGTCTGTTATTTATCCAGTTCTCTGGTTAAGCGATTTGTAATTATTTTAACAAACAAGGAGGAACAATAGTGATATGAAACGGTCATTCTTTGGGATTCTATTATCCTCTTTTTATATAGCAAAACTGTTATGCTATCGGAATTTCTTCTTTGTGTAGTCATTCATTGAGTAGTGATTTTACAGCTTGTAATATGACCTCTTTTAACTCCTTTATCATTTGAGTTAGTATATGGCCTTTGCCAGAAGCTTTGTTGCTTTTCATATTTGCCAGAGTGTATGTTACTTCATAGCACTATTACAAGAGACAGAGTCGAACCAAAGGACTAAAAATTAACCTAAATAAAACAAAAATTAGGAATCCACAAAACGTACAAGTAACACGAAATGGAGTTCAAATAGAAAATATCTATGAATATACATATTTAGGACAAAAAATACAAATATGTAAAGAAAATAAAGATACAGAAATTGACAGAAGACGACGACTAAGATGGGCGGCATTCGGTAAATTGTCAAAAATATTTAAGCAGAAAACGATTCCCCAACATATCAAATCCAAGATCTTCGACGAATGTGTACATCCAGTGTTGACCTATGGAGCACATACATGGACACTTACTAAACCTATAATACACAAATTACAAGTCACCCAAAGAGCAATGGAAAAGATAATGATAGGCGTTTCAATAAGGCGCAGAAAAAGATATGAATGGATCAGACAGTAAACAAAAATCCCTGACGCAATCGACAGAGTTACCGAGCTGAAATGGGACTTCGCAGGACATGCAGGAAGGCTACAAGATCGTAGATTTAAAAAAAAATTATCCGCTGGAGGCCATGGGATGGAAAAAGAAGAAGAGGAAGACCAATTACAAAATGGTATGACGACATAAAGAGAGCTGTCGGGTGGAAATGGACAAGAACAGAAACAACTGAAAAAAGGGAGGCCTATGCTCAACTTTGGGGCAATAAAGGGCAAAAGAAGAAGAAGAGAAGTTTGTTACTTCATATTCTTCTACATCCAGTAATTCCTCATAGTTGAGGTTCTTAATTTTTCCTGTACCGCAATAGGCGGCTTCTATTGCAATTCTTATTCCATTCTTATTATTTCCGACATATTTCGGTTATGAACACATCCAGCCAATTATACGGCCGTGTACTCAGAAATAAATTTGAAGAAGAATATCAGTTCAAGGAAGCCGAATAAAGGGGTTTAGAATAGCACAATCATCAATTGACAATCTGTTTTTCGCAACATAACTAATTGAGGAAAAGATAGCTGTAAAGCAGTGAATACATTTACAGTTTGTTGATTTTAGCAATGCTTATGACAGTGTGCCCACCTCTAAACTATGAGCAACGTCCAAAGAAACAGAAATCAGCACCACCCTTATACAGCAATAAAAACATTGTATCGAGAATCACAATCAAATCAAAATAGGAAATAAACTGATACAGGAATTCTTTGTAACGAAGGGTTTGAAAAGGGTTGTATTTCGCCGAATCTTTCTAAAATATATGACAAAACCTTAAATCAATGGAACTGAAAATGCAGCGGTATCGAAATACATCTTGAAAATGGAACATTATACTTGTTACATTTTGCCGATGAGCAGGCTGTAATAACACAGAATAACGGCGACCTCGAATACATGACATGGAAGTTGATAGAAGAATACCGTATATGGAGTTTAGAACGTAATATCATCAAAACAAAATATATGTCAATTGGAGGAATACAAAAAGATCTTGTATTGAAAACTACAAGTAGATAAATGTGGCAAAAGCAAATGTCTCACTATGAAAATAGATTAAAATGAAAGATTTGATAAAAAATTAAAGAAATAACTTTGAAAATGATGCCCATGGGACAAAAATATAGCAAAGAGGAAGAAAATACATACATATGATACAATAAAGAGTGTTGTTATATATGCATCGGAAGTGTGGCAAATAAACCAAGCAAATAAACGGTCAGCGAGAATATCCAGAATAGAAAGAGTACGCAACGATAGAATCAGGGAAATTATGTAGGCTCCGCATACAATAGTTCATGATATCCTGACTAAACGGCTTCTATGGTTCGATCATACACAACATATGGACGGTCAAAGTCTACCAAGGAAAATAATGACATGGGAACCTACCAGACAATGGAGAAGAGGAAGACCAAGAAGAAGCTGGCGAGAAGGCATAAATGGAGAAATGGAAAGCAGAGGCCCAAACGAAGACCAGTGTAATGGTAAACATCAATGACGAACGAGAATTTGAAGAAGTCGAGAAATGTGATAAACAGTTACTTATATAAGTATATCATAACAAAAATGGCCGTAGAAGCAAAGTGATCAAGGGGCTTTGTATAGCTTGTTATTTATGCATTTCCTGTTCTAACTATACAATTTAAAATAAAGTTATGTATATTTAAAAAAGCTGATTCTGAAACTATTGTTGATGTGGTTTAAGTAACGGGAGACACGTATAAGCGACCTCAAAATAAATAAATAATAAAAAAGTAAGAAGGTAGTCAATATAGTGGCAACCTGACAAACTACTTTATGTTCTGGCTTTGTTTCTGAAATTATTTCAGTTCCATTATGAGGTTTCTGTTGGTATTATATTAATACAATATGTTTAATTGTTAAACTTCTGTTGAAGAGCTAAAGGAACAACATACTACTAAAAACTTAGGAAAGTAATACAATAAAGCAAAACAATAATCCCGAGAAATATAGGACTGTGACGTCACAGGGTTACACCAAAAAATCTTCAATTAAGGTATAAACTATTAAATTATTATTTGCAATTAAGGAGTTATATTAATTTTTTTAATACTGTTTTATTGTATATGCACGCCGAACTCACTATTTACATCAGTTTGTTTTTGTAAATATTACAAGAAAATCCATAGATTATAGCATACAACCAACTCAATTGAGACTTGTGTTTGCCTGATATTTTGTGTCCGGCAAAACAGCAGGCAAACAACCTTATAACCCCATTTTTTAGGGTTTTGCAAACGCAAACAGGTACACTAAATATATTCCTCATTTCCAAAACAGCTGAAAACATCCAAAACGGTTTGCATGCGCTATCAAAGCTTCACAAAGAACATGTCAAAGATTTGCACGTGTGATTTCATTCGGCAAAGGTTTCGCTTGGATGCACCAACCCTAAGCACTTGAATCTCGCACCGGAAACTACATCCACTGTGCGAAAGCGTCAAGAGCTGTTAAATGATTGAAATCTCAAATAAACGTGGATACTTACTTGCACAACATTACAAATTCAATTTCGGGATTTGCCCTTCTATAACAGTAACAAATTGTATTAGTGACTCACGATTTACTCTCAGCTCGCTTTGGTATTTGAATACGTCTAACAAAAGCAACTACAACATTTCTACCATACCTATCTAAATTCAGCAAACAATGAACATTTTGTAAATCTTTAGAAGGAAACTGAAATTATTCAAATTCTATTGGATCTTCAAGTCATGTTTAATAACCATTTTCACATCGCTATTGTGTTGTATATTACAATAGCGATTTGAAGCTTCTACTTAATTAAATTGTTCTAATGTTTTCAATACTTATAACAAAAACAGTAAAATGCATTAAAATAAATTACTCCAATCCAATAAAAATGTATCATCCGTTTGTAAAAGCTTTTTAAATGTCTTTATTTCTTGAGGAAGTCGTATTTTGTTATAGATTTCTAATTAGGGCAGAAGCATGTAGTCTACTCAAGTAGAGTTTTCAGAAACTTTACAATAAATTTATAAACTTTTAAGCATTTTAGATTAACACCACTACCGTTAAGGGTTACTTGAAACGTTTTTAATTTCCTGGAGGAGCTAATAGGAACTCCCGCAAAAAACGGAATTAATTAGGATAGAGGGCTACAGCTGGATGTTTAATCAACAAGATGGATCATTAACGCATTAGTTATTAGCCTCTGCTGAAAACAGCTGCTAATTTAGAAGTTATCCCAAACTTGGTGCACTATTTTATAATTTGCTGTTGAAAAGAGGGAGATACCGTATATTTACGCACACCAGCCCTTAAACCGCCAGATACAAAAACCCATAACTTACTGCCATTAAATCTGAAAATCGCGTAAGCAAAATGTAGCATTGTTTTTGCTATTATTACAAGAATTTATTATTAAGGAATAACCAATAGCATTATGTAGCTATTCGAATCTTTATTCTATTATTAATTGTTAATGCAAAGAAGGGAAAGACATTAAAATTCTAAATGATTCAGTTGTCAAACTTAGCTTTGAATTTTAATGGAATTATATCTGGGAGCAACTTCAAGAATTGAAAATTTTATAGAAATCTGATTAGGAAGCAAAATTAGGACCCGTATTGATTTCCTATTGCATCATTAAATACTGTAAGGGTAGGGCAGGTAAGGACCCTTATAAATTATTGACAACTGCTGAAGGTAGGGAAAGACAAGAATAATAAGTAAATTTTCCGGGGTTTCCTTCTACACATCTGAAGAATGCTTGAAATTTGGGCTCAGCCACGTCAGTGTATTTGATGGACATATCTATTCAACGAATCTAGACGATGTTTTTATTATGTTAAATCAATTTAGCAACCTTCGCGCTGCCCTTCTTTTTCCTGCAGTATCTCATACAATTTAAATTTCTATTTCCTTCAATTTGTAAGGCTATATTTGCGTAGAATGAGCAACCTTAAATATTTTATGTAGTAATAATATTACTCCAGGTTATGATTCAATTTCTTCTAATATCGGAATATCGGAAAGTCCGTTTATTTATCTTAGAATTCAGAGTAAACATTGACTCAACTTTTCGTAGTAGTGTTAGACTTTGTTTACGAAAAATTCACTAGGTTTGAATACTTTATATTTAAAATATCATATAAATTTCCTAATGTTAATTTTTTATGTACAGGGTAGTTCCAACAATGTTTCTCTTCAGGAAGATTTCGTTTATTATAGAATATACAATAGTGTGAAAAAGTTCTTAATTAGTTGCACAAATAAGATAAATTTCAGTTTAAACCCAATTCTTTCAAATATTTTTCAATTCATCATTGCAAATATAATGCAGGTTCTTAAACACCATACTAATAATAATAATAATAGCACAAAACGGAAACAATTCGATATATAAAAGTTGTGCAAAAATAGACATATTGTATCTACATTATATAGATATAATAATGTAGTTTATTATTTAGCGTAGAATTCACCAGTTTTTTAACTCTTCCTTCGTAATGCAGCGATCATCATCATCATCATTGACTGCCTTTTTTGTCCCACTGTTGGGCATTGGCCTCTTCCCACGTGTTCCTCCTCAGCGCTAAGGTAGAAACACGAGAGACTTACAGTTTAACGTCGAATCCGAACGACAGAAATTCCAGAGAAAGTTTTTAGCTCTAAGATCCCACAGTTGCAAGCCAGATTGGGAAATTGTGTGTGATGAGTTGCAGACAAGATTTTTATAAATCTGCCTAGTACTTGCTCAGGTTTCGAACCCAAGCCAGATTCGACGTTTTACTCAGAAAGCGAGCTACCACCATACTAGCTACTACCATGCAGCGATACCAGGCATCAATTAGGGATTTGATTAATTCCACTTTTTTTGTAGGATTATTTTGTTCTTTAGGAGTCCTGCGTATGTTACACTAGCAACAATAACCCCATCAGTATGTATTCCTCCAAAAGTACCTCTTTAGCATCCCAAAAAGGGGCCAACGTAACCTTTCCTGCAGAAAGCTGTGTGAAAATTTTTTGGACTATGGCGAAGAGGTGTAACTCATCCTTTGCTTGCTCTCTTGGTTTAGGGTTGATGATAGTTCGCCCAGGACTCATCCCCAGTTACAATCCTTGCCAAAAAGGCTTCTGCTTCATATCTTCGCAAAAAGTTCTTCACAGGCATCAACACAACGTTATTTGAATTCCGGAGTCAATTGCTGTGGCACCCAGCTTGCCGACTCTTTACAAAACTGGAGGATGTCATGCATAATGTGAGTTACAGGACCATCTTCAGAGATGTCATCATGGATAACCCGATGATTTTCTTTCACCAACGCTTTAACTGCCGCAATCGACTCAGACGTCACAACACGGTTTGCTTAAATAGGTCGAAATCGTCCCGTTTTGAACTTGTTGCTCAATTTACACACGCATTGCAGTGACAAACATGATTTTCCTTATTGCAGTTTTATTCTACGTTGGATATCAGTGGGTTTCATCCCTTCACTGTGCAAGAAACGTATAGCAGAACGTTGCGCCTTCCTGGTGTACTACTCTAGAGGAGTTGCCAATTTTATTTTATCCCTATGTCTACACTTTCGATTATTGCTATATGTCACTAGCCTGTTCCATCTCAAAAATAATATATTTGCAAATTTGTAAGGCAAAGTTCTGTTCGGTACACTTTTTAGAGTACTTTTAAGGATTTCATTTGGCTCTGCCTCGTATATTTCTTAATCAATATTATATTGCCATTATTCTGGCATATTACTGTCAGCTAATTCTTTCCTGTTGCCATTAATAAATTTTGTTTGATTTTAATTAACGTTTACATTATATTATTTTCTAAATCCAGTCATTGCAAAGTTATAACGTTTAACGAAATTTAAAAACCCATGTTAGATAAATCGAGATATAAATAACGTTATTGAAAATTTTGAGAGCTTCTTTTACTTTAAAAATCCCTTTAGGCCCTTAGGGCGTCGGATCTAAAATTTGAAAACTATACTGAAAAATAACGGAAAAACAGAGGCCACTAGGAATCAAGTGAAAATAAACAGACTTTATGTATCTGTTTTTCTTAACTATTTTGGGAGTATTCAGTAAGATTCCTCGCACGGTATTTTAAACTTAGTTTCAAACTGGGCCACTTAAAACTATTAGCAAATTCTGCATACCTATTAACTCTTCACGCTTTAGAGGGTTCAGTTATTAGACCAACTTGCATCAAGATAGTTTAGTTCATGTAGTACTTTGTGAGAAAATGTGTGCCACTTGCAAAAACCATAAATAAACAGCTAATACAAATACAAATGCATATTGTCTGTTTCATTTCTTAAAAAAATATCATATATATGTATTAATCATATGTTTCAATGTTAAACAGAAACATGATCTATTTAAGATTTTAATAAAAAACTATTTTAAAGGTCAAGAATGTGGTCATGAGATTGCAGTAGACCTCAATAAGAAACTTGAACTAATATAAATAATTCGTTGGGTATAGCGGTTCAAGTGAACTATAGTATCTTAACTTCTTAAATTTCCTTTTAAAAGATAATAGTTTCTGTGATAATAGTAAAAGTACCGATATAACTAATGTCTGCATGTATGCGTGTGTGTCTGTATGTGTTTCCAACATTCCGCACTTCGAAACCTACCTGACCTATGCGTATTAAATGCACGCCGATGTACACTAAAATTCCTTATTCTATTTGTAACATTTTTGTGATCACCGTTTCCATAAAATGACATAAACCTATTGTAAAACTAGCGTGCTTCCATTTTTTTTAAGTCTCTAGAAAATATTTGTGGAAAACGGCTAGAAGAAATTGATTCATAACCCTTATGCAGTACAATCATAGTGTGAACAAACATTTGCAGGAATGATGCAATAGTTGACATATTTTCGAAATTCCAGATGCTTAAAATTATATTTTTCGAATATGGCTTTAAAGTGTTGATGAAATTATGTCATATTGAAAATATACAAAAGCGTTTTCTAATTTTTGGCAGAGCTGTGCTCTAGGGCTTTCTATACCTTTTCAAAATGCTCGGTTTAATAACCTCTTACGTGCTCAATTATCCAATATGTTTAACGTCATTGTAAAGTTACTAAAACGTTCATTTAAAATGTGCATAAATAAATAGATTGCGCCATAGCACTAACCCAAAAAGAGCGACGGGTTTAGGTACTCTCTGAGGCCCCAGTATAACAGCGTGCAAGCGTAGGGTTTCAGTCACTTATCCAAGTGGTGACCGCGCAGATCGTTGTTTAACTTTCAATACAATTTGACCAATACTCGCATTTGTCCGCTACATTGCTTAAGGGAAATGATTACGGGGAGGTCCGAAGGTAGATCTACACCGTGCTACCA
Source organism: Limonius californicus (assembly GCA_014611495.1). NCBI lineage: Eukaryota > Metazoa > Arthropoda > Insecta > Coleoptera > Elateridae > Limonius > Limonius californicus. The sequence goes on from JABXWE010007518.1 coordinate 30,143, forward strand.
CTTTAACCCGGTTTAAAGTAGTTACTGACGACTAACCCACTAACGCCGCGGAACTAGCAGCGTATTAGCGTAGGTTTTCGGTTAATCCTTCAAGTGGTGATCGCACGTATCTTTTCTTAACTTTGAATACTGTTTGACCAGTACTCGCATTTGTCTGCTTCGTTGCCCCCAATAGATTGCATAAACGAAATGATTGCGGGCAGGTCCGACAGCAGATCTATATGCTGCTGTACTTCAACCCCGTTTAAGATATTTAGTGCCTTGGAGCACTAACCCAGCGGAACTGACGGTTGTAGGTACTCTCCGAGGCAGCAGGATAACAACGTGTTAGCGTAGATTTTTGGTTACCCATCCAAGTGTTGGTCGCGCGTATCGTTGCTTAACTTCAAATACTGTTTAACCAGTATTGGCATTTGTCTGCAACGCTGCTCCCAGTAAATTATGTAAGGGAAATGACTACAGCGAAGCCTGAAGACAGATCTACAACCTGTTGCTATTTTACCCCCTTTTAAGGTAGTTACTTAACCCCCCTTTAAGGTAGTTAATGACGTAGTGCACTAACTCAATAACTTAGGGCGACCGATGGCTTCAGGTACTCTCCAAGGCAGCAGGATAGCGATATGTTGGCGTAGGTTTTCGGTCAGCCAAACAAGTGGTGACCGCGAGGATCGTTGCTTAACTTTTCAATACTGTTTGATCAGTACTCATATTTATCCGCTACGTTGCTCCCAATAAGTTGCGTAGTATGGGAAATTATTGGTGTGAGCCCAGTTTTTATTATGTTAATGTCACTGCCTGGCAAACTACTATTCATAGTGTTTAAGTGCTTGATAATATTAGCAAGGAAAACCAACCTAAGAAGCCAAAGGGAATTGGAAAGTATATTCTCATATTCCGGTTTCTCATTTTGTAGGTACATCAGAAGATCCGCTTTTAACTGAAAAACTCTTTTCAAGACCCCTCGAAAACCATTTTACAACAATGTGATAAAGAAGATTTGCGTATATAGAACTCATTTCTTTACAAAGTTTTCGAAAAATACTAGTCGGCGATGCTTTTCCCTGATTGAATTTACCAATTTATGACATTTTGCAAAACATACTGTATTTCAGGAGGTACAAATTCTGATGCGAGAACTTCTGGATGTAAAAAATAATGTAACCATGTAGCATTTGGCATAATCTCTTTTAATCTGACAATAAGACTAGATCGATATATTGTCATAGCCTTGGCGACATCGGCTACATATACCAACGCATTTTGTCCAGTCAATCTCGTACTTACTAGTACTCTGCATGAAAGTGTCGAATAAATATTTTCCGGTGTTATTGACGTTTATGGAGGGGAAAATAAAGTGTCCAGTATATCTTACAAATGCTACAAATTGGACACAGATAGAAATATCTCTTGAATCGTCCATCTCTAATGAGAAGTACGTGAACTTCTTAATGTGGTTAACAACTTGTGTTCAAATATCTTCTGCCATGTCACTTATTCTTTTTAAGTAATATTAGAGAGGAGGGTTGGTTTCAGCTTGTCACCCTCTTTTTCAGCAACTATTATTTGCACCACTTCAACAGCTGCTGGTAAAATCGGATCTTCAGTAATTGTTTGTGGCTTACTGGTTTCTGCAATAATAATGGTAGTGCTTTTTTATTAGTAGTAGTTGTTGTCGTATAAGTAGCTTTGCTCCTTGGGGAGGGAGTTTAGTTTTCTTTGAAAGAATTCCACAACCTTTTCTTTTTGTCTAGATGTTTGGTATTTAAATGTCGAAATAGCTTTGATGGATTCGTACTTTATTTTGACAACCCTTCTCAATACAGTACGCACAGAGCTTTTTGGAAAATAAGGGTAAAACCGTATTTGAGATATTCATGGCTGTACAATCTATTTTTCTTTGTTTTTTGTCACTGCTAGAAGCGGAAGGTTGTAATGACCGTTTTAAAAATTTATCCATCTTTAACAAAACGTGTATAATGCGTACTTAACGTTAAATATTTGTTA
>JABXWE010007519.1:0-32552 GCA_014611495.1 Limonius californicus
AAGCTAATGAATAAGTCTTTACCTTAAAAAAAACATAGAATCGTATCATCATCCTTAAAAAAATTCTGAAGAAATTTATCAGGGGGTGGGGGTGGTTTTAACCCTTCTCCAATTTTCTTTAGTTTTCTTTCGTTACTGAAAGTAGTGGCTTCCTTTGAAGTGCCCAGGTACCAAATTTCATTAAAATTGGTTAACACGTTTCTGAACAGCATACAAAAATGTGATTTTTTAAGTAAACTTTGAACTCCTCTCACGGGCAAGCGGTACATTTTGGTATATGACAAAGTTGGGTCCAATCGACTTCTTTTGACCTCTAGAATACGTGGTAGCTCTATGTCCCAGGAGTTTTGGGACACCCTGTATTTTCTACGAGATATTAAAAAACGCAAGTGGATAACTCGTCTACTAACATAACTATGCTTACAATAAAAAACGCAAATAGAGCCTATTTTGAGTTACTTCAGTAGACCTTCAAGCTGTGTCCTTTTACTTTCAGGACTCTCTGTATATAGAGTGTGATTATAAGCATATGCGAAAAACATTAACCACGTATAGCGGAGGATATTGAATCTCTAAATTAAATTCGTCGTTGTTACGAAGATATCAGGCTTAAAAGTTTTTTACTTGAATTTACTAAAATGTAAATATCTTTTTGGTTATTGTCAGATTTTAATAAACTCCGTCGTTTTGGAAAGCAGTCAGTCCAACCATAATTTCCAGCCAATAAACATGTACAGTTGTATTGAAAAGTGGATGAAATCTAACCCTGAAGTGAAAACTTTGGTTTAAATATTTGTAAATTAACGCATATCTCAGAAACGAAATCGTTAACCTGAGTTTATTGCACTGCTTCTGAAGTAGTATTATGATTTCCAAAGAAAAGGTTGTAACAAATTTTTTTCAAATTTAAATTTTTAAACAGTTATGTAACAATTTCGAGTGAAAGTGACAATTTAAATACATGCACCTAATTTCCAAATTTTTCAGCCATATTTCTCCGTTCTTTAACAGATTTCATTCGCTTTTCGCATACAACTGTATATTTTTCTTCACTGGAAATTAATCCGAAAAACAATGAAATTTATCACAATCGCACCAGAAAAGAAAAGTTATCTTGTTACGGGCCGTACGATTTCGTCGGACTGCAGCAGGAAAGATGGAAGTGCCTACGGCTTAACTCAAAGGAGTAGGGGTGGTTCACAAGAAACCAGCAGCTTACGGGAGATCGAACTCACCTTTATTGTGCCTACTTCTGTATATAATGCTTGCAAAGTGCATGCACAGTAAAATACACAGAAATGAAAAATATAGCTTGAAATTGGTAACATACATAGTACAAAAAAATACAATCAAAGCGGCAATAACTGCAGTTGATCAAAAGGGAAATTGGGGCGTCCAAACAAAAGAGCTCGCCCCCACTGGCTTACGATATTTACTTTACTAAACACACAGAATTACGCAGCCAGTGACTTTCGAGTTTACTGAAATTAATTACCCTTTACGATTAACAACTAATAGCAATTGGCGACTGTAATCGCTTTGGGTAGCATCAGGAAAACGGTTCAGCACTTTAAACCAGTAAGATGAGCCTCGGAACAAGTTTTCACAGCAGCACAATTAACAATTGTTTTATCTTAATTTACCGCCAGGTAGGGTGTCGAAAAAGAGGCCCAGTTTGGGGTGTTCCTAGGTCCTTGAAAAGCAGACAAAATTAGCAGGTACGCCAGAGAAGGCTGGATCACGATGGCGACACATCAATCGCCAAGACTTTCTTCCGGAAACGGGAAATTCTGAGTGTTCTTGTTGTCAGGAACAAAATAATCGCCGCACAAACTCCCAACGGGTTTGTCGCAGCAGCGGCACATCCTAGAGGGACAGAAAAGGGGTTCGATCCTAATCTGCAGAAGCTGTAAGCAAATTCGCAATTAATAGTCTACCCGGGGTTAAATCCAACGTATTTCTTAAATCCGACACTTGCCGATGGTTCTGTTCACCCCACGGTGATAACAGCGATACGAAAATTCACGCACTGGACACCCATCGAAACCCAAGCCGCCCCTGCAGTACTTGTCGTCGGCGCTGAGCTCTTAGCAAGCAACCGTGTCGAAAGGAGATCTTAAGTCGACTGCCGAAAAAAACGCAATGCAAATATGCCGCAGCTGAAAGTATTCCACCATAATATGAAATATGTTACAAGAATTCTAGAACAATTAACACGTAGGGTTCCCTCAAGGGCAGGACATTTCTAGCAAACATTCACGGTCAAGCGTGTAGACAAAATATTCATCGGCATTTCTCTAGGATAACAAAAAAAGGTCCACTAAACTGTATTCGGAAAATAATAAGAGAGTAATCGGCTACGGAGAGGCCAATAAAATAAGACTTTAATGCGTAAGAAGGGGCAAAATCAAATGAATGTAACAATCAACAATTCAGTGAATTGGAGTAAAAAATTTGGCGTTCCACGCCTCTGAATTAAAGATTATTTATAGACTTATAAATTGAAAAAAGTTACTAGGTTATTTAGGCTTCAAATAACATCAGCTATAAGTGTTTAAAGTTCTTTGCATGTTTAGAAACACCCTGTATGTATATTACCGAGATAAACAAAATAAACTGCTTTCTGCTGATTACTACATTTACATACATTCTTATAAAAAATATCCAAGCCAATCGTTGCACGGTTTGAGCTGTAACATAAAATTTAGATACTTTTAGCGTACTTGTTTAGAAACCAAATATTGGTGAAAAGTATCCAGGCTATACCTATATAACTCCGAATGAGTTTTCGGGTAATTTCAAAGGAAAAAAGCAAAATTACATACTAAATGTTTAATGAGATGCTGTATTTATGTTTGTTATACGTTTATATTTATATTATCATACATTTTTGATGCGTCTACTTATATTAGGGCAGCAACAAATGAATAATTATGGTGGTGGTATATTAGTACTGTATGTATTTTTCCCTTTTGGTCACTTTACGTATGTGGTATTACAGATAAAAGAGAAGTTCCTAATATCGATCATAGTATGCTATTATACATACGCTTTCCTAATGTTGGAAAAATATATAATTTGCAGTAATTTGAAACTAAACTAATAAATGCTGGATAGCGCCAGTGTGGTCCAGTGGTTAGAGCACTGGGCTTCGGCACGGTAGGGCGGGGGTTCATATTCCCGACTCGAGGCCAGGTCGGCGACCTACCCAGTCGCTTTAAATAGTCGAGTACCTGCGTTCGAATATACAAGGGGCAATCATGCGGGTATCTAATGTGTGATGCTCACCACATCACGACGTGTCATTTATTTGACACGCGACAATCGCGTGTAAGAGCAAGGATACGGGAGCTCTGGCCTTTCACCTTGCAAACCAAATTCCTTCAGGGGGTGTAGAGCCTCACCATTATTTATTATTAATACATGCTGGATAAGTAAAAGCGATGTAATATATATTATTTATTTTTGGTTCTGCGTGGGTTTTCAAAGTTAATAGAGTACACAAGTACACATGTTTTTCTGATTATTGGCAAATTGTTTCACATTTGGAATGTTTTAAGAAGTATGTAATTATTTGCTAATATTATAGAAAACACCTCCAAAAGTTGATAATTATCGAGAAATGTTATGTATAAGAAAGTTTTAGAGGCACCCTGCTTAATTATCAAAGCAGAACAGCTAATGAATCTAAGACTAACCCTTTAAAAATGTAGGTACTTTTAAGGCAAAATGCGGATGTTAAGTGCATAAAATGAAATTTCGAAGCCCAGCCTGTTGTTTATTACAAATTACGCTAATTTAACCAAACCCCATACTCTTCTATCTTATTGCTAACATAAATCAATAAGTGGTTAAGGCTAAAAACCTTAAAACTGATTTAGTTTGAACAGTTTTAGTGTTGGTAATCATTGGTGCTGTTGGCATTATTTATATTTGCCCAGTAATTATATTTTAAACGTGTGAATGAATTAATTACTGTTTCAAAAAAGGTGTTAATTCTGTCCTGTGTCTACTATTGAATAGCAACTAAAATACAGTAACTTTAACTAAACACAAATGCTGGTCCGCAGCAAGCATAGCTCAAAAACAATTGTTTTCGTTTCACCTTCGTCGCGCAAGGAAGTTGTCACTTTGAATCGACCATTCTGGTGCGTGCGTGTGGGTTTTCACAAACTTCAATTGCACAACCGAACAACGCGGGTTGTGAAAGCAAATTCTTGAAGTTCCCCACATTTCTCCTCCACTCCACTTGTTCCAAGTTGAAAATATTTAACGCCTTTTTTACAGGAATTTAAATGGGGACACCTTTTAAAATTTCAGCTTCATTTCTGTAATTTTTTAGGCGCTAATGAGAATAATTATAAAGTATTTATACCAGGAGCGTGCCCTCTGAAAATCTTGATACCTTTCCTACGATCTTATGAATATATTTCCTGGAAATGTGCTTAGATTTCCAAATTTGAGAATGTTTTGTAACTACTGGAAAAGAAACTTATAATCGTTTTTCGATATTTATTATTATTCATGGGATTTAAAAATATAATGTTGTTAGGAAGTCAATGGAAAGCTTTATTACGAGGCTTGTTCAAATGAAGCTCGTCTTTGATCGACTTACCTTGGAAACAAATGCAATAATTCAAATGACGTTTGTTAATGTTAGTAGTGTTTGTAAGCAACACATTAATAAGTTTCTGACGTTTGACTTTGATCACGACTTTTAAAACTTCGATTTTGAGATGGCGCTTGTTGTAGCAAATCCGTCCATGTTGCATCAGCGTGCGGTCCTGCAACTTTAATGCGCTGAGGGCGTGCAGCCACTGCAGATTCATACGCGACTGCAAGCAATGTAAAGAAATGCATGTATTGCGTACCCAACTGTGAAGGAATGGTGCCGAAAATTTAAGAATGGAAAAGAGGGGACTATGGATGAGCCGCGACTAGGTGCACGGTGTACTGCATTAACAGAAAACAATATGGCATTTGTGATAGGTCTTATTAGAGAAAAACGTCGAATTTCAATTAGAACAATTTTAGAAATTGTTGGTGCGAGTGTAGGATCTGTCCATAGTATTGTTCGTAATCTGGGTTACAGCAAAGTTTATTCGCAGTGGATTGCTCGTCTCTTGTCTAATGAACAAAAATGCTTGCGAATGGGTTTATCTCTGGAACACCTCACAGACTATAGGCAAAATGGTGATGACTTTCTTCTGTCAATAGTTGCTGGTGACGAAACTTGGTGCCATTACTACAAGCCATCCAGTAAGTACGGTATGGGCTGGAATTTCTTTAGGGTGGCATACTGACCTCCATATCTTTAATGGTACACTCCGGGCCAACTTTATGCCCAAGAGATCATTATGGACTATGTTCCGCACCGTCACGATGCTGTTGGACGGAAATATTTTGTTTTTCTTGACGACAACGTAAGGTTGCATCGTACTGGGGTTGGTTTAGAGATGCTTCGAGATGAGGAAATAAATTATCTTGCTCTTCCTCCTCTATCTCCAGACCTCAATCCCATCGAGCATGCATGGAACCTTTTGCAGAGACAGCTAGAACATCATAATCCAAGACCTACTACTGTGCAACAGATGAGGGAGGTACAGCCAATACTGTGGCGTCAAATTCCACAAGAACATATTGATAATTGCATTAAGAGTGTACCAGCAAGGTGCAGAGCAGTTATTAGTGCCACAGGAGGTGCCACGCGATATTAGAATTTAATAGATTTAAGTTAAGTGAAAGGGGACAACAACGATTTTCATTATAATAAATGAATTTTTATGTTCATTACTAAAAAGACGTTACATTTTGTTGTTTTAGTAGTTTTTTAATATAGATGCAATTGGTGTTGCCTTTAAGTGTCTTACGCTGCAATATCCCTATTCATTTTTGAGTAGTTTATATAGTTTATACGCGATCAATAAAATGTGGGCCATTTCTCCCGGAGTACCCCTGTCTTATTGTTCAAAGAAGTACTCAGTATCAGTACTCTACATCACGATAAAAAGATTGATTGTCGTGAGAAGAAGAAGCCGCATATAATTTTTGACTACAAGACTAAAGCCGATATGATGGACGAGATAACTAAAATTTACTGTGTTAAAAAGATGACCCGCATGTGGCCCCTTGTTATTTTTTATAGCATGATTGACATACATTTTATGGTACGTTTATGTTATGTTCATCTTCAATTGTTCAATCCGCAGATTGGTTGGCAGCTATCCATTGTTGCTGCAACTCATTCCTTTCACTGAAGCATAGCTTGCAATTCCTGTGTTTTTAATGGCTTGATTTCATTATTGTAGTCTAGGCCTTCCCCTGGCTTTTTTTTCGGGTTTATGTTATGGTTGTGATAAACAATTAAGAACAAGATAGAACTTTATCATTGAACGTGGAAAGCACTTAGCACGGATAGGGAAACTGATCAAGCTACAACGAACAATGTAGATGAATCATCAGAACCCCTTAGAAAAAAGGGCAAGATGTAATATATGTGCGTAAAATGCAAAACGAACGTATGTAGAGGACATTCCGTGCTGAAGTGTACATTATGCAGATAAACGTTATATTTACTGTATTATGTTACACTACAAGGTTTACAATTGCCAACGATGTTTGTAAGACAATCGGGACCGACAGTTTTACGCACCCTCCGAAGCACGACTGGTTGCATATGCCACTATATTGTAGTATAAGTTAGAAATTATATTTATATCTCGAGAATCCAAGTGCTTGCTATTAAATATGTTTATTAGTTGATGGTGTCTGACTTTATCAAAGGTTTTGTTATAGTCTGTAAAACAGATATACACAACTTTGTACTAGTTTTGGTAGATTATACGCGTATGCGAGCCTCGCTTGTTCCAAAGCCATTTCTGAATCCGAACTGTGTATTTGTGATGTTCCCTTCTAATTTTGAATATATTATACTCTGTTACGAATGACTTTAGTTTACGAAGTACACACATATCGGCGACCGGGTGGCGCAGTGGGCGAGAGTCCGCAACCGGTTGACCCGAGTTCGACTCCCGTTGTGGCCCGAATTTTAATTAATTCTGGAGCAGCGGGAGTGACTCGGTAGCATAGTTGGGGGGGTTTTACAAGGGTGGGGCATGTTAGACTCGTGCATAGCGCTACGTGCGCTGATCCGAGGTAAGCAGGGTGGGATGAGAATCGTGGAGTTGCTATGGCAACTCCACAATTCTTAAAAAAAAAAAAAACACATATCAAAATAGTGGTTGGGTTTACCGTATTATTCACTACCCATAGCAATTCTTAATGGTCAATTCTTATCATTTTCTCGAAAATTTGTTCACTTTATTACAGTTTGTACATATTGTCTTTTGGTTAAAAACAGTATGTAAAAAGATGGCATATTCAGGTAGCTACGATGATACAACTAATTTTTAAATATATATCTTGAATCCGGAGGCTATCTAGGTATATCAAAGATTACTAAACTTTAGTCACGTGAAATAAAGTGTTGCTTCAAGTGATGTTAAATAGTTGTTTTCTTAGTTCAGCTCGTAAAAGATATATACATCCTTCAAGCATACTTTTCATGTATGCTTGCAATGGTCAATAATGAATTGGCTCCATATTTTTTATATTCATGTAAATATTGAGTTTAAACGGCTAAACGTATTATTTTTGTAATTATTTTATTTTCAGAGTTTTCAATTGTATCTACCATATTTTCAAGCTTTTGCGACCTAATTGACGATATTTTTACCTATCCTATACGTTGTCATATAATTGTTGAATCTGTATACATTTATAGCAGATCCAGATTTTGTATCATTTCCTAAAAGATTGCAAAATTGCTCGTTCTAATCCAAGGGCCCAGCGGCAGAATAGTGTTTAAGCATCAGGCTTCGTTGTTCTATCAAAGGATTCGATGCCCAGACCGTTTGTGAATGTTATCCAATATTAAACAGAGGTCACGTGAGTTTGGAAGTTAATGTCCACACAAAGCCAAACCAATTCGAATCTTTTCTATGTAATACAACATCTACAAATTTTGTAATTCTGATACTTTTACTTATGAAAGCTTCTTCTGCTTATTAGTTAAAATATCCGTATAACATTCCTCCTACTAAAGCATTTTTAGTATCCAAGTGTGGGTTTTGTGCTTCTTCCACCCCACAATTAGATATAATTTGAAACCATTTAACATTAAACATTTTCAGATGAGAAATTCGCTCTTGTTCTCATAACTCTCGCCGTTTTCCTAATAAAACCTCGTACAGATGGGTTGAGCTTTGCGGTATCATGGCTCGCCGTTGCTACGTGTCGTATTTCGAGCATGTGTTCGTGATGAAAGTAGCTCACTCATCAAAGCTACGTGTACTTGTATAGTTGTTTATCTCAGTTTTTACTAAATTCATCTGGTAATGCTCTAAGGAATTGCTCTGAGAGCGTTGTTAAACTAAGGCTCGTTAAAATCCCACCGGTATTACAAAACTATTACTTTCCTTTCTTTTCGTGTTCTCCGTTGATCAATACTTGAATTTATGAATACTGTAGCATTTACAGAGGTGCTTTATAATATGACCTATTGGGATTACTTTGCAATTAACACCGAGGGAAATAGGAGTTCAATAATTTTAACGGACACGTTTGTTTGGTGATAGATTTTTATATTATTTCAAGTACGAGGATGGTTCGATTACTACGTGGCCGAACAAAGAAAACGCAAATTTTTTTCTACAAATAACATATTATTTTTCAATATAGTCTCCTGCTCGCTCAACACACTTATTCCAACTATATTCCAAATTAGCAATGCCTTCATTGTAGGTCGATGAAGCCAAGTCCTCGACATAGCTATTTATAGCAGCGATTACCTCGGAATTAGACGAAAATCTCTTACCGTCCAGCCATTTTTTCAGGTTTGGAAATAGACGATAATCGCTGGGAGCCAAATCTGGGGAATAGGACGAATGGGGCACTAATTCAAATCCCAATTCATGAATTTTGGCCATTGCAATAGCAGACTTGTGGGCAGGTGCGTTATCTTGATGGAAAAGCACTTTCTTCTTTACCAAATGAGGCCGCGTCTCTTTGATTTTGTCGCTAAGTTGTTGCAATAAATTTGCATAATACTCGCCATTTATTGTTTTCCCCTTTTCTAAGTAGTCGACCAAGATAATTCCATGAGAATCCCAAAATACGGTTGCCATAACCTTTCCTGCTGACAAAACCGTTTTTGCCTCCTTTGGTGGCGGAGAACCTTTGTGTTGCGTTGTTGTTCTTTGGTTTCGGGAGTATAATGGTGGACCCAGGTTTCGCCAACGGTTATGAAACGGCACAAAAAATCCTTCGGATTGTGGTAAAAACGTGCCAAAAGGTCGCGAGAAACACTCAAACGATTCAGTTTTTGCTCCGGTGTGAGCAACCGCGGCACCCAACTCGCCGAGTATGTTTTCATTTCCAATTCTTAAGTTAAAATTCTGGGCACACTGTCATTTGAGATACCCACTATGTCTCCTATCTCGCGCACTGTTACTCGACGGTCATCCAATACGATACGGTGGACTTTTATCAATCATATCCGGGGCAGTAGCAGTTTTTGGACGTCCACTACGGGGTTCATCATTTGTGCTCACACGACCACGCTTAAATTCGGCAACCCCGTTTTTAACCATTGAAAACGAAGGAGCGGATTCCAATAGTGTTGAATCCAGCTCTGCTTTGATTTCGGTTGGTGTTAAGCCTTTCAAATTAAAATACTTTATCACTGCTCTCAACTCAGTTTTTTCCATTATTCACACAATCACACGAGACGTTCACTTTGGCGTACTGTCAAAAACAGACTAATTGATAGATCGCTCTGTACTGTCATATTTAATCTAATAAAGGATAGTTCTACAGAATGGTAAAGAAGATTCCTCCGAATTCGCGCCATCTCTGCGTTAGGCCACGTAGTTATCGAACAATCCTCGTAAAACAAACTCCTACTTAACACACACTTGGTTTATAAACGAATGTTTTTTACTATTTGCTAGAAACCAGTTTAAAAATGTGCTTGATATGTTTTTGCTGTAAATGTTACGTAAACCAATTTATAAGTTGTTATACTACTTTGTAGGTGCTTAAATGAGGCACTTTTTATTTTTAAAGATACCTTAAGTATCCGTTTCATAATTTTTAAAATAAAACGTTCATATAAGAAGCTTCATATAACTGGTAAACTACAAATAAATAATTTTTCTTATCTATAGCATTTACTTGCTATAGTTTGTCGAAATTCTTATTTCACTTTGCTATTACAAACATGCTGCTGACGTACCTTAGGCAGCCACTTACATGTATAGCGACATATTCATATTGTTTAAAATTCGCTTTCCAAACGTTTCTTAAGATCCCGAAAATTATCAAATTATTTAAATTCCAGAACCTCATATTAAATGTATTCCACCTAAACATTTACGTAAACATTAAAAATTGTCTCACACAAAGTTATTTAGCACAAAACCCTTCTTCCAATAAACGATTAGACAATGTTGCCAATATACCGTTTGCTATAAAACATTTTCATCTATCCGACCGACCGATCTTGGAAGTGCTCACTAAATCAGTTTTACTTTATAATTTGTAGTTTGTACAACATAAAAAGATCGTATTAGTATACATCATTATTAGCAATACATCTAGCAATCATTTGTATAATATTACTAATAATGCAATTACGAAAAATCTAAGAACTATATAGTTATTTGTATTACTTCTTAAAACTTTTATCAATTTTACTATGCTTGGACATCTAAACGCTCTAGGTGTTTGTTGTCCATGGTGCTAGTTGATTGAGGGAAAATTATTTATAATTGTTTATCATTAGTTACTTCTAGTCGTTTACTTAAATAAAGGTTCGTACTTTTAATATTTACATTGGTTGTACTAAACATATTATATGCCCAAATACAGGTCAACTCGGTGACCGCCCACTTGCTCACTACCGTCTTCTCATCATTGTCTTCTCGCCAAAGTTTCCTCGCAATCGTTTCCTCGCCGCAATTTGCTCGTCTGCCGTTTGCTCGCGGATCTCTATGCTCAACTACTATTTGCTCGGCACGCCAATTGCTTGCCGAACAGATACTCGACAAGCCATTTATTCTTAAATTAAAATATTATCTATAAGCACTTAGTATGTTCGTAATTGTCAAAATCTTACATTCCTCTTGAGAATGTTGATAGTCACTGCAGCGCTGCATGTACTTGCAGTTGAATTCATGCAGGGTAATATTTATTTTTTTCTCCCTTATGAAATTAACCAGCTGGGTATATGATATTTATGTAGTATATATGTTTCGAAAATATAAAGTAACGTCCGCTGGGAACGAAGATGGGTTGAGAAACGCATCCCGTCAAATACGAAGACGACCACTTTTACACCGACAGTACTGCGGAGAGGTGAAGGACATTCAAGTTATTCATATTTCATTATTATTATTATTTGAGTTGCTGAGTTATATTTGTTATTTATTAAATCTTTTAATTACATGCACAGTGAACATTTATCTAGCGCAACCAACGCTAAAGTGCTGGCCCCGACGTCATCTAGTGAACTGAATAGCAAATTTGTTTATTTTTTCTTATTGTGTTTACTTGTGTGTTTTTATGACAAATATGATGTAGCAAATGGCACCAAGCACTTTATAGCTTTGTCAGCAAACTCTGCGTATTCTTGCATGTTTGTTGAAATTTTATCTGGTTCAACGGAATTGTACCCATCTGAGATTGTCATAATTGATTCGAATTTCTTTGGGGAAATTGTCAATGAGCTGTTGTTTTCAATTGTGCAAATCCACTTGCATATCTTTAAACACGTGCTCAGAATTTATCATATTATCATTCTTAACTAAGTCTTCCATGAGTTCTTGAACACACTGTAATACATTGAACTTCCTTTTTCCAGTCGAAGTCGACCAGAAATCAAGTTTTTTATGAATCCGTTAAGTATGTCGGTGGCTGTTATTATGTTAATATCGCGGCCTTGCAGAAGGCTATTCACAATGTTTAAGTGCTCGAAAATATCAGCAAGCAAAGCCAGCCTACGAAACCAAATGATATTCAGAAATATGTTCTCTTATTCCGGTTTCTCATCTTGCAGGTATATTAATATTTAACTGGAAAACTTCTTTCAAGACATTACCTCTCGCAATCCAACTTACTTCCGTGTGATAAAGAATATTAGTGTATAAAGAATCCATTTCTTCACAACTTTTTCGAAAAATACGAGTCTGCGATGCTTTTCGTGGCTCAAAAACCTGAGGGACTGGTTTGATTGCAGTAACACTCAAATATTTCGAGCTGCGGTCAATAAAGTCAGGATAGCTGGAATAATAGCGAGCCTCCGATAGGAGATGCACTAGAAGAAGAAATAGAAGAATGCTTTTCCCCTGATGGAATTGACCACTTTAATGACGATTTTCAGAACACAGTTCATTTCAGAAGGTAAAGATTTTGATGCAAGAGCTGCTGGATGTAAGAAACAGTGTAACCATGTAGCATTTGACATTACCTTTTTTACTCTGACTACAGACCAGATCTATGTACTTCGTAGCATTCGCGCCATCGGCGCATATAGCAACGCATTTTGCCCAGTCAATTTCGTACTTATTAGTACTTTACATGGAAGTATCGAATAAACATATTCCAATGGTATTGACCTCTAATGGAGTACAAAATAAAATATCTTCTGTAATACCATGTCCAATATTGTACCTTACAAATGCTATAAATTGGGCTCAGTTAGAAATATCCGTTGTTTCTGTCGTCCATCTGTAGTGAGAAGTACGTGCACTTCCTAATATCTTCAACAACTTGTGTACGAATACCTTCTGCCATGGCACTTATCTTCTTTGGATAGTATTATTAGGGAAGGCATTCCTTTCAGCTTGTCGGCCACTTTTTCACTAACCATTATTTGCACTTTTTCAACAGCTGCTGATAATATCAGATCTTCAGCACTTGTATGTGGTTTATTGGTTTTTGCAATGCGAAATGCAACTCGGTAACTTGATAGTAGTGCTTTTTCATCATGTAATTCTGATGTAAAAGTGGTTTGCTCTTTGAAGAGGGTGTTTAGCTTTCGTTCAAATAATTCCACAGGTTGTTCTTTTTAATCTGGATGTTTGGTATTTAAATGTCGAAATAGCTTTGATATTTGAGATATTCATAGCCGTAAATTCAAAAATTTATCCAACTTTAATAAATCGGGTGTAGCTCGAACTTACCGTTAAATATTTGTTATCGATTTATTGCACTCAACAGCAGTACATCACATAATTTTGTAATCAGATCTGTAGAAGTAAAATACTAAAAGTTTTAAGAATAGAATTTTCCTTTTTCATTCGTACTACTGTCTCCTCCCCGGAACCGCTTTCGCATTACTTACTACGCAGGGGAATGCGAGTATCCCTTACACACGAAACATTCATGCAGTATGCACCCTAAACCTAATTAAGCGAAATGCGGTCGCCCAGCTGGGATTTGAACGCCCCAGCCGATCGACTCCATTTCGCTGTGACCTCGAGTGGCAACGTGTTCCCGCACTACTCCACCGAGGCCCCTAAGGAAAGAATTACTCAAACTGTATAATTAATAATATAGAATATAGAAAACACGATTAAACTAAATTTATATTTTCTTCTATTTTTATTCAAATACTTGTACAAACAATTTTTGAAATGGTATGTATGCTTTAGTATGCCGGTTTTAAAATAATTCCCGGGATCGCATGCAACCTTTAAGCCCTATAGGTGGGCCATAAGCGGCTTTGGGTAAGATTCTTTAACTAGAGATATAGATACATGATTTATATAAGGATCCGAGATCGTTACGTGTATAACTTATTTATAGATTGTTTTGCCTTCTGTAGTTGCTGCTAAAGGCATTTATTTAATCTTCTTTTGTGTATTCATATAATATATGACACTGTACGAAGAGGCCACTTTTACTTTATTGCAGCGGTTAGATTTCAATAGGTGGCTCGTAATAATAATATGTCAAAAGTAGTAAATAAATCAGTGTCGATCTAGAAAAATTAGTTCGTTATTGCATTTAAAAGTCATTTAACATTTATGTTATGTTAGATAATTAAAGTTTCTACTTACAAAAGCTAGTGGCACAGATACACAAGAAATCCCCATATTATAAATAAACGCAGTGCTTTATTCCAAATAGAGTTGTTACCTGTTAATCGCGAGACCTAATTGAAGCTACTTCTTAATTGTATCCTTAATGATATCCTCCTTAACGGTATTGTCTGCATTCAGAAGGTTGCTAAAGTACAAAAGGAATATTGGTAGAGTCAGAATTAATTCTTCAGGTAGGAGTTATTACTACATTATTGTACAAAATATCATAAAAACCAAACCAACTGATTGGATACTACATCCTCGTGTAAACTAGGTCGAGATACTAGATACACAGATCCTGGATCTAGAGCCATTGCATTTAGATACTGCCCAAATTTAAAATATAAATTGAACGGCCGATAGATAGTTGTTTTTATAATATTATCGTATTTGAAACTTCGTCGATAATTAAGGTAAAACATACAATATCTGTAATGCTTTTTTAAACTTTAACGATGGTGGCAAGTACCTTAATAATTGAATTGCTCTAGCCTCGTGTGTGAGTAGCAACACAATAATCCCTTTGAAATCATAAAAGGTAGTGGCTCTTTTAAAAGTTATATTTACGTGTCGCTTCACAGTTTTCTGCATATAATTCTTTAATGTGTAATGTGTAACGTGCCACTCCTAACGGCTAGTTGTTTTATATTTAATTTTGAAGATAGCATTTTAGATTGCATACTTTATGCTTTTGGTTAATTTAATTTTGAACTTGTTTGAATTTCGTATCATCCATTCGTATATTTTCGTGTGGCATTCATTATTTTCGAGTTCTCATAGAAAATGCCCGGAATTGTTTTTTTAGAAGTCGTTCTAAGGTTTGCGGAATTCCCCAATTTAATTTTCAAGACCGCAGTTGTGCAATTTTAGATATCGATAGTAGTGATACGAATTCCAGGGAGTTATCCCTATTTGTGCTAATCTCTTTGAGAAAGTTTTTTTCGCCAGTTTTACATGTTTTAGTAAACATGGAAAAATCCAAATCCCATTGTTTTATTTCTAAGTCATTTGAATTTATTTTGGCGGATACAATACGATCGAAGTTATCTATCGTCAATTAAAATAAAGGAAACCCTTGAGATATTTCGACGTGATTGGAGTTTATCTTGCATGCAAAATACAGTTGATGCGGCGCAGTTGGAACTACCAGCGGAGTTTTTTACAGTTGTTTCCGTTCCGTAATTCTTAAATACATTTTTGGTTGTACGAGGAAGATTCGCAAAATTGTAATTTCAACCAGACAGAGGTAGTCCTTAATATTATTATTTATCTAGAAATTAATAATTAAATTTTATACTTACTGTGATTTCAGTTTCAATCAGAGATACATTTTGGTTTTGGTTTATACGTAATTGTATACATGAAATTTTGTTTATGTTTGTCAAATGTTCAGCAGTATACATAAATCCTTTTTATTTAGAACTCAATAATTAAGGGGAATAGTGCGAAAAGTTTTGATTTTGATTAAAGAGTGCGTCGGTACCTCATATCATAATTTAAGTATTTTTAATCTGGGTATTTGGTTCGCGAGGCCTCGACAAACTTTGAATACTTGTGGGGTTTGTGCGCGGCCTATAAAGAAAAAAAAATATATATATTGCCATGATATTTATATTAAATTAATGCAATTATTATTAAATATTTGTTATATGTCTTTATCATGCCTTAAACTACACTAAAATACCTTCAGAAGGTCTGTTATATTATTAAAAGGATATTTATAGGTATTAGTTTCCATAGTTTAACCTGAAACATAGTCTAGACAGATTAACAATGTCGTTATTTATATCAATTAATGAAATATTATGGTTAAAAAGTGTTTTTATGAACCTGTCTTATGTAAGAAGCGTTTCCGATACTTCGTACGTCACATCATTTTAGGAAATATGTACTCCGGGTGAGATTTTGCAGTGTTTGGCTAGTTGTAATCCTGTTGTATAATTTATTACTCGTTATGGCTGATGATGGGGGTATTTTTGACTGTACCAGAGCCCTAAAACTAAAAGATAGCAGTTATTGTAAGTTTATAGAGGAATTGTGTATAATTTTGTTACAATGTGGTTTTATGTTAACTAATTAAGTTGTATTTTAAATCTAGGAAGGCATTTGTTAAGTTTCTTTGACAATTTAGATTGTTTATTTAACTATAATTACGTTTTTATACAAATTTTGAAAATGTTAGGTTAAATCTAGAATTTCATTATTTATGTTGGGAATAAGTCTTTTATAGGAGGTTTTTGTGTTATAAAACATGTATAATTGTTCAAGGAGTATGTTAAGTGTGTTTTTATTAGGTTTTAGAGTCAATTTGGCATATTTACAAATAATTTAAAAATGTAAAATTTGTCATCTCAAATATAGGATTGTTTGGTGTCAAAAGTTGTTAAAAATTGCGTAGATCTTGAATCTGAAATTAGTTTTTAGATAGGATAATTCATAAGCCTAATATTAATTATTTAAATTTTAATTATCAATTTCCCTAGATATTGTTTTATATTCCATCCTTGTTTTTTTTAACGTTGCCAAGAAACGATGTGATGTCAGTTTTCGTAGAGGTTTCTGGCAAGAAAAATTGAAATCAGTTCCTTTTTGGCCATCGTTCGAGATGCACGCAAATTTGTATCAGTGTTAAAAGTAATTTTAATTAAAATAGGCGTGGCATTGTATAAATTTATGAGGTTATGTGATTTGTTTACAATATGTCAAACAGTGTTTGAAAATTGTAATTAGTGAACAATATGTGTTTATAATAATAAAATAAGTTACCTGGATTAATTCAAACGAAGTGTGTTTAATTTCGTGAAATTCTTCTAAGAAAATAAAAGAATTAAATTGAAATCTATTAATACTAACTTATAAAAAAATTCTTCAATTCAAAAATATATATTCAGAATTCATGAACTTACCTTATTCAATTCGAACATTTATGTGAACATTTACTGTGCTTCGGTGATTTAAATATTTAAAGTCACAAACTATTGAGTAATAAGAACTTGGTGCTGTCATGTTCAAAATCAACTGATTCCGGTCTAGACAACGAGGCGTTCAAGCTGTAAATATGCAGGGGTTGCAGAATGTACAACAGGTGGTGTCTAGGATATGGCCGGAGTGACGCAATAAGAAAAAGATAAGTTTTAATTTAAGTCTATTTTTAAATGATTATGAATAATTCTTATATTATAATTAGCTATCTAAATGGTGGAGCCACTATAATATGCCCTGAGATAATGAGTTTAAATATAAATGCTATGTTATTTAATTAAAAAAAAAATCAAATTTGGCGCCCAACTCAAAAACATTTTATTATTTACTATACGATAATACATAGCAATATATATAAAATATATATGTTAAGTCATGTCGCGTTGTGTTTGGCGTGATTATTATTATGGGACGGAAATTAAAGTTTGGTAACTTGATGTTGTCGTGTTTTATTGTTTATTGTTGTATTACACCCTTTTCTTGTATTAGATTGAGCAATTAAGCACTTCAGGAACTTCAGGAAGAGTTCTGTTTTACCTCGTGTTATCTTCAAGGGCGAAGGATAATTTAAAACAGGTGGCGCCTAGGCTTATCTACCCTTCCTTTTTCGATTGTAGCTAGTTGAACCCTGTCTTTGATACCTGGACCTTGTGGATTTTAGTTGGCTGTTTTGCTCCTAGTTAGAATGTTTTCCTTTTTTTGTTCCTAGGCGTTACAAATATCTATTTTTGGGATACATTACATTACATCACATCTTCCGATATTTATTTTATACTTTTAGCAGATTTTCTGTTCTACTAACCTATTCAGCACGAATGGGTTTGTGACACTATAGATTCCAGAGTGCAGTATAACGTTTTATAGTTTAAATTGGGTCTAAAGAAACCTCTTCTTAAAAATCATTAACGCACGTTTTTCTAATTTCTGTTAAAGTTTTTGGGCTAATTAAGATATGGTTTCAGGGGTAGAATTTCCACTAAGGTAGTATACAGTATTTAAGATTAAATCAAATAGGAATATCTAATATCTATACATTTTCAAAAAGCTGGTTAACTTAGAGGCTTGCTATTAACGTTTATAGTTAGCCTTTGATGTTGATAGCTGTAATATTTGAAATACACATACTCCATATATGTACCTTAGTTAATAGACACCCGAAAAGTCTCATAAACGTTTAAAAATATGCTTTTAACGCTAATAGATTACTTTTCTGGATTTGTGTGCCAAATTGACATAGAAATTAATAGATTTTCTTTTAATTTAGATTTATTTAAGCCTGGAGAGGCAGGTATAAGGCCGTGGGGAAAATAAATACATATATCAAGTGTAGAGAATCCCCAGGACCACTTAACGGTTTCTTTTAGCAGCCACGATTACGCCGTAATGAAGGGAGCTTTAAAAATCATTATCGCGGATTTTCAAGATCTACGCGAGGATAGGAATCTGCTATGTTCACTCGGTACATTCTCTTGCTGCGGTTTCCATTAGACTCTGCCGATATCCGAACAATTTATAGCCGCGGGGACAGCCCGCGTCTTCAACAAATGAGAGGTTATCGAATGCCGTTACGAATTCCCAGCCTAATGTTTGATGGTGCCCCTATTTACTTCCCTGAATGATGTCGCAGGCCCTCAGAATTATACCGCGCACTCCCGATAGTATTTCACATTAATGTATTCTTCCATTACTTCATTTATCTGCTTGAAATTTCCAACGCGGCACGCAGTCAAGTGACATCGTTATGCAAACAACCTACCCCGAATATACGCAAGAAGGAAAATCTTAAAAAATCTAGAAAATCCTCGGGAGCGAGAATGAATGAACTGGTATTTAATAACATCTGACGAATACGCACTTGTCACTGTCCATTTTGAAACTTTAATATAATATGTTTATTTTTACTACTTACCAAGAGTTAATTAACTGCAGTAGAACGAGAAGAGAATTACAACGAATTAATTAACTAATATTGCATAAAGATAAGAAAAGAAATAAACTAATACAGAATCTATAGCTGTAGGAATAAGCAAATAGCAGAAATCATTCCAAGACCCATTATAGCAAACACCACTAGGTAGTGACGGAGACAAAAGCAGTATTATTAGGAACGCCTAGAAAAACTTTCACACCGCCCATAACAGATATTAGTAGATCTTACACAGAAATGGTTATCACGTACTTATTGCGGGCTATTTGACCAACCTACATCACTAAATAGACTTAACAACTACATTAAAGCACTATCTTTAATAAAAAGCTCCCGAACACGACCACATACCCTGTATGGTCTTTATATACGTCAGAGGAAAGACACTTGCCAATATGGCTACTCCCTTCAGCGCTTGCATGAGAATAGGATACTTTCGTGGTAAATGGAAATTCCCTGTTATTGTATGTTTTATAAGCACGGAAGAAATAAGAGAAGCTGAAGTTGCTACCGCCCGATGGGCCTTCTGTTTGCAAATATCTAAACTACTTGACACAAAAAGCAATCTCATTGCTTCAAGTTGTCGATGTAAATCAATTAATACTCACCTAAAATTCAGAGAATGGCTTTCCCGTAGTACAACAACGACTGCTGATTGTAGAAGAAATTAGACAAGAATATGACAAACACCGAAAACAAGTTATGTAAATGACATGTAAATGTCAATTTACTAATGCCTCTTATTTAAGCTGCGCCTCATTTGAATTTTTTTATCCCAAAATCTCCTCAAAAAACGTATAACATTTCTTTGCAAAAAAATTACGTCGCTGTAGAAACTATTTTGAATAAATGATATCGAAAGTCATAGACATAGATGACGAATAAGGACTGCAAGTATTCTATTGTTTGTAATTTTATTACATTTTAAAAATTAGACTGACGGCTTTGCAGTGTATGAGCAAAATATTTATTTGTAATTCACGAAGTTCAGATAAACATTGGGTCGGGTACGAGTTAGCAGTAACTGTGTCCTGTTCTTACAAGTAAATAGTTGGCCAGCAGGACTAATGAATCTAGACTATTTGAAGTCTATGTAATTTTTCATGTAACAATGACGTTGTGGTTGCGCCATCTTATTGTTTCACATTTGTCGAGCTGGAATCTCATAAAAAGAAATAATGTCTAACCAACTGACACTATTTTTGAAATGATTCCATCTTCTGGTTTCTTCAAAATTCTCTTAAGGTTTGAGCGCATTCCATACTTTTTACGATTTTTTATAATCAGTCGGTTTGTACATTGATATTTAAATACAATTTTACCAATCGATTTGCTGCATTAGCGGCAATTTGTATTACAGATGTTCTGAGACGGCCCTGACGATAGTCTTAATAAGATTGTTTATATCTAGCAACTTCCATAAACTAATTAAAAACTGTAATATATGAAGACATGTTATGGCTGAAAGCCAGCTAAAGAGACATTATATATAATAGGTTTTTACATACTTTGTTAATTGTTTACTGCCTTAGTTTTTTGCAATTCATACTTATATTTTCATTTAGAAGATCGAATTTTTGAATCAACTTAATCAAATCAAATTATATTTTGGTTCCGTTACGTTGATGATATTTTAACATGTTTTAATAGTTCATTTGAGTTTCTTGGTGATTTCTTAACGTTTATTAATACTCTACACTCAAACATAAACTTTACATTAGAACCAGAACAAAACAGATGCATTAATTATTTGCACTTAAACATAAGAATTAATTCCGAAATTAAACCCAAATACTCTATTTATAGAAAACCTACACAAACAGATATCACAATACCACAGGACTCATGTCACCATAAAACATAAATTAGCAGCCTATAGGTCATTGATACATAGAAGTTTAACAGTTCCCTAAGTAGCACTGATTACACCAAAGAGATTTCGATTATTAAACAAATTGCACACAGTAGTGGATACAAAACTAAACTGATAGGCAAACTAATCGAAGAGAAAGATTATAAATTAGCAATTCAAAAAATATATTCGAAAGACCACTCTGAAAATGTTAAATATGTTTCAATTCCATATTTTGGTGATATATCGGAGAAAATTACTAAAATTATAATCAAATCAAGTAGATTTAAAGTAATTTATCTTCTTCTTCTTCTTCTTCTTCTTAATCTTTCATTTAGACTTTAAGCCTGTTTTTCCTCGTACGATTTAAGGGGATTCTTCTGAGGTCTTCCAGCTGTCTACCCATCTTTTCGGCGGCCTTCCAGGTTGTCTTCTGCCCAGTTGTTTTAGATCCCTTGCAATTTTTATTAAACGACTATCATTTGCCCTTCCAACGTGCTCGTTCCATCCTTTTGTTCTCGCTTTAATAAACTTTCCTATATCAGTTATCCTACATTTCTCTCTTATTTCATTATTTCTAACTGTATCTGCTCTTGTTTTTCCTAGTATTGATCTCAATACATTCATTTCCGTTGTTCGAAGAAGTTGTTTCGTTTTATTAGTGTCCGCGCATGTCTCTGCTCCGTAAGTCAGTATAGGTCTCTCAATCGTCTTGTACACTTTGGTCTTACTCAGCGGCGTACTATAGGGGGGGCTTTAGGGGCTGGAGCCCGGGGCCCCAGATGCTGAAGGGGCCCCCTGACGCCTCAAAAACGGCTTCAAAACCTATATGCAATTTTTAATGAAATATAAAGTTATAAACACATGTTTGGATGACAGAGGGAAAGTGTATGATGACATGGGCAAGAAATATAAATTTTTATTCGACTTGGGTAATAAAACCAAGAATGATTGTGACGAAGACAGTATGAACCTTGTCATCAGTTATTATGCAAATGGTATTGATAGGAGATTAAAAACGGATTGCGTAGGTTTTAAGACCAACCTGATTTAATTAGATAAATATACTGAACTGAACAAAGAAAGAGCGTCAAAAGAAAAGGATCTTAAAAACAGAGAAGAAATACTGAACACGCTTTCATGTTCACAAATGCTACATGAAATATATAACAATGATTTGATAGATATTTTCCCAAATTTATACACTATATTAAAAATAGTTTGACGTTACCAATAACTAACTGCGAAGCAGAACGAGCGTTTTCGAAATTAACAATTATAAAAAATAAAAATAGGACCACAATTATGGAAACGAGATTGAATTGTTTGTCGATTTTATCAACTGAAAGCGACATTACCAAATCATTGATTTATGATGAGGCAATAAAAGCGTATGCCCAACGCAAATCTTGAAAAGCTTCGTTTAACCTTCGTAAGGTCGACTGACAGAACACCGTCAGAAGGTCAACAGTGTTTTTCAGCTATTTGTTTAAGCCCGTTTATATAATTTGACTATTTTAAGTGTTAGAAACTTATATTAAAATAGAACAAACCAACTTTAGTAATTTGTTTATTGTACAACAATTAAACAATTGCTATAAATTATTTATTGCAAGGATACAATACTTTTAACAGAATGTGTAGTGCAAATGAAAACATGGCATTTTGAACAGCGTTGCCTACTTTTTCAGTCCTTTCCCCTTTCGCACAGATGACAACGCCCTTGCATTGCCATAGTCATATTTTGTAGAGGTTGGGTAGTTGCTTCTGGATATACACCACTTATTTGGTTCTTAATACTTTGTCTGATTTTGGGATTCTGAAAGCGTCGTAGGGCGTTTGGCTTTATTAGTTGTTTTCCTAAAACCAACAAAAATTTTCTTCTACCATCTAACACCTGTTTTTCGGAAGGATTTTTAATAAGCCACAGTTGATAGGCATTTATTGCACCCATGTCAATTAGGTGACCGAAAAGAACCATAGGCCAACGGTTTGACGTTCTTCGTGCTGAATATTGCTTTGCCATGTTGTCTACAGTATCTACCCAGCCTTTGGTGGAATTATAATGGAGTATTACATCCGGCTTGTAGTCAGTTTCTTCGGTTGAGACTGTCTTCGTGATGTTCGCTTGACAATAAAATAACTGATTTTCCTGGCTTTGGCACGTACGAAACCAGGGTTACATCTCGTTGAAACGCAAACATACTTGAAAACTGAGGCTTTTCTTTATGTGGTAGAAGTTCCTTTGGAATAAACCTTTTATTTTGTCTTAGCGTTCCACAAAGCGTTAATTTTCTTTTCTGTAGCTCCAATGCCAGATCTTTGCTGGTAAAAAAATTATCTGTTGATATTCCACGACCACTTGGCACACATTGAATTAAATCTAAAACCACCCTAACGCCTTGATTTTTCTCAGGTTTGTTTCCCAGCTTTCCTAAATAAATTTGTAGATTCATTGTATATAATGTTGCACAATCTACTAATGCCCAAATCTTTATGCCATATCTATCTGGCTTACTTTTAATATAATTTGGATATGATTTGGAAACAGTCAGTTTCTTATAGCGTCCCCAGTAGTGCCAATCCCGTTTCGTATTTGTCCGATCTCGTATTTTATGTCGAAATACGTATAAAGTTAAAATTAAAATAAATACCTGTTGAAATTGTTTACTATTAATATTATAGTAGTTTATGTAACAAGTACGCTAAATAGGGCTTTAGCGAGCGAATCGTAATGTTTCCGGACGAGGCGACAGCTGAGTCCGTAATATGAAGATGAGTTCGCTAAAGCCATTTGCGTACGTGCTGCATACAATGTTTTTTTGCATTAGCTGTCAAATACTCAAAAATATTGGCGTTTGTTGGTGTTAGTCCTAAAATAAGTGTTAAGAACGGTATGTTGAAGTAATCTTTTGGTGTCTGTAATGTGTAATGAGTGCAAAATTCGATTTAATTATAAATTTTCTGAATAACCAAATTTGAATCCGCTAAAAGGTTGCCATGGCGACTTTAAGTACTAGGCCGTAAAATAGCATTTTACGGACTCCAGACGGTTTCCAAAGAAACCATTTTGGAGAGCGAATAAAAAAATAATATTTTCTCTACGACTATAATATAATGTATTCGTTACATATACCTTTTTAGTTGAAGAATAATAGATATTCTCCATTGCCGTTGGATTCTGTAAAAAACGGTGGGATAATGAATCAGAATCCAATGGGCGTGGCATGTTAGCGCTTGGATCTCCCACTTGTTTTTGAAGTAACTGTCAAAAACAGTTTTAAATTTTCGTATTCGTAAAAACAGTAAGAACTAGGTATGAATAATTCAGACAGCGAAAACGCTGAGATGTGTTTGCCACCAGAAATAACGGAAACCGCGAAAACGACGTGTAATTTACTGCCGAGGAAATCGCAGAAACAGTACACACGGCATAAAATCGTTGTGGCTAGTGAACGATATACGTTCATCTAAAGCAAAATTTTTATAATACTGATTCAGACCAAAAATTGTAACTTCCTATGAAATAGTCGTAGAGAAAGTATAGTCTCCTACTCGTGTAGAATAGCTATTATTCACTCGGATGATTCTGTCACTCGCCTTCGGCTCGTGACAGAATTTTCATCCTCGTGAATAATAGCTGTCATTCTACACTCGTTGAAGAATATACTATTATCTATATAAATATATAGTAATTAATACTGTTACGAACCCAATATCCAAAATTCTAAATTAAATTATTATTGCTTCATAGCTGTTGTAATGTGACTTCAATTACTTGCATACACATTTATGTTGCAAGTAGTGACGTCATTTTACTCAGCAAATTCAAAGTACATTAGAATATTAAATTAGGCAATGTGGAATAAGTAATACGCTTGATAAGCATAGCTTATGGGTGCAAAATGGAATTTATAAAAGGACACTTAAGATTGAATTAGTATAATAGTAAATAGTGAATAGTTGGCAGTTGTCAGTGGGTGACTGATAGATGAGAGTATTCCCAGTAACCAACCTAGCAATGGCGTTGCACCTGATTGTACTATTGTAAGTAGTTTAGAATAATGTCTTAGGATAAGTTGTCATAGTCTTGTAGAACGTACAAATTAATAAATCCAATTATTTTATGTAAGAGTAGTTGTTTCTCTGATGATCCCGGCGATAAGGACAAAGGGCCTCTTATTAGTTACAGCCTAACAATACTCCTAACATATTCAATAAAACCGTATAATATACATTTTGTATACATATTTCTGTTTTGGTACTTTTCGATTTTATACTGTTTTTCGTGCAACTTCTAAATCATAAGCAATGTTTTAAAGTAGTTAAGGAATAATACTACTAATATCCTCTAAGGAGTAGCGTAGCGGACAAATACGAGCACTGGTGAAACAGTATTCAAAGTTAGGATCCACACTATCGCAACTTGGATGAGTGACCGAATATCTACGCGCACACGCTGCTATCCTAGCACCTTGGAGAGTCCCCCTAAATTAGTACGCCACGGCACTAACTTCCCTAAACAGGGTTAAAGTGGAAAAACATACTGATATTCCCACAAACATTTCCCATGCGCACTTTACTTTACTAATACCCACTTTAAAAAACGTTAATTTTGAGTACCTACATCACATCTCTTAAAACGTTTTTGCATGGGACTCTGCCCATGGGATTTAATAACTCGTTAAAACCAGAAACCCACTCAGATTTTCTAAAATGAATTTGTTTTCCTTGCCTCCCTGGGAATAAAGAACCATTACAAAATAACAAAACCGTATGTCCAAATTTAACTAAGGATTTGAAAATCAGCAATGAAGCAGACAATGGTGATAATTAAACCGAAAAATCTGCTCTCACAACAATCATAAAAGCCAAACAAACGAGTACATATTTTTAGCATTTGTTGTAAAGTTTATGTAGTCTGTATTTATTATTATTCTATATTCCGAATAAAAGCTTTCAGTGTATAGTCTACTTCTATATCGTTATCCGCTTTAAAAACGTACTTGTAGAATAAGGATTTACAAGTTACTTATAACTCGGCATAAAGCACCTTGTGCATTTAAATTGTAAATTTACATGTGTATTGCGAAGAGGCTGAAGTTACCTAGGGGCTGTGACTAACGCAAGAAGCTTTAATTCTCTGTGTTTAATTCATTCTTTAGGATTGCCCTGTTTAGTTGAACTACCTATTGTTATTTATGTTAAACGTAGTAAACTGTATTCCTTAATTAGCTTGCATGAGAAATAAGTTACTTTTTAGGGATTAAATTAGATCACTGCCTTATTGTCTGCCTTAATGACATAATTTTTAAACTTAAGAAGTAAAAAGCGCAATGCAGTTATTGATGATCGTCTGTGCGAAGTAGTTAATTATTTATATTTTATTCTAAAATGTGGACACCGTGGACTGATACCGAACAGTTAATTCGGCGAAAAATATACCAAATGTACCGGGAAAACTGCTTGCTTACGTACAATTGTTAAATCAACGATTGACCGAAGATTACACTTAAATAAAGTGATGCGAAAGTACATTGCTAGGAATTATTAAACGTAGGGGATTTAAACATAAAACTATAAACAAGTGTCAAGATATTACGGAATCAAACAGATTACAAGCATGGTGCCGCGGGTATCTCCAAAGCATCAAAACATATCGCCAAGCAAATAGAAATATATGTTTCTTAGACGAAACTTGGTACAACTCCCACGATATTGTACAGAAAAATTGGACAGACAATTCCAATTGGTGTAAAATAGATACGCCAGAAAAATAGTATATTTTATGTTTTATGTAATTATAATTTTATGTTGTAACTTTATTATTGATGCTGAATGTTAATGTTGAACTTTCAGTTGAAATTCCTAAAGTCATATAAAGTAGGACCAAACTCTATAAATATAATACATGTTATAAAATGATATAATAAAAGTATCTAGGTAAGATTAAATTAAAGTTACCGGATGACCGACCATCTATTATGCCAGTGCGTCAGACTTATGACCCTGCGACACAAACACCTCGGTGCAGCGTTCCTGGAACCGGAGGACATAAGGCTCATCCCTATAGGCCACGTGCTAGCCTTTGCGACTGGCACCGGCGTATTCCAAGATGAGAATTAAACGGTGGTACGCACAATGGGCCTAAGGCCTGAGTGCCGCGGGGCCAACCCGCACCGCAGGAAGAAGAAGAAAAAGAAGACCATCTATTCCCTGAATACTGTTAAATATCTTAACGTTATAATGATGCTGTTGTCCACTAACGATGTAGGTAATCAAGTTAAATTTGTTTTGCAATATGAATCATTTGTTTGTATGCTGTATGTATGTATGCTAATTTGGGTATTGTTCTGGGTAAATTCTGTCGTAATTTTGACCAGTCGCAGTTACATCATGGCTTTCTGGAAACCTTCTGAAAGCGACGATAATAATCAAATTATGGAAATTGCAAGCAGTGATACCGACGAAGACATAGATGTTGTAAATAGTAGTAGTGAAAGTGATAATATATATTATTTAAGTGCAACACGCCAGCATGTTCCCGTTGAAACGCAGTAAATAATTTTAACGTCAGAAAAAGAAATACTTCTTCTATGTGAAGCGACAATGTTCTGGGTCTTATCAGAGATGCTACTTGTGAAATTGATAAAATTGGAAAAATTGCGTAGAACACATCGTTAAGGTTGAACAGAAATGTTCCAAAATATGAAATCAAACCTTTAATAATTAATTTAGGAGCTGATTCATCTTCTGATTCCTCACAATTTAGTGACATCGAGTCTGAGTAAATTAAACAAATAAAATAAAATGTAGATTTGCGTTTAATAATATTAGAAAAGCGTGTCAAATGTGTATATTATGCAATTTAAAAATAAAGTATTATGTTAAGCATTTCTGGTTGTATAACGTAATTATTAATCCATTCACAAACTTTCCTGAATACGTTCTTGATCGCCTACCTGCAACGACCCTAACACTTGCAGCTTATCTTTACGCCAACAGCTTAACATTCGCTACTAAAAGTTTGGTCCAACTATATGATATTTACCTGTATTTACAAGTTCGTTAAACGTTAACCAGAAATTACCAGGCACGCTTTGGCGAAATAATAACGATATAACTTGAAGGAACCTGTAAGTTCTGCTTTGTGTCGTTTTACAACAGTTAGAGTTTGCTTTTCCTAATAATATGTAGGTACTGTCAAATATTATTAAATTATGAACGTTTTTGTTAAATACTTTTAAATTTGTGAAAAACTTGGGTATCACGAGAAGTTTGTACTCCCAAAAATCTCGTTATTTTGTACAGGATTTGTTCTTATATCTACTAAACGGAATAGCCTAGACACATATGCCTTTCTTTTTTCCTAATCTGTTTAGTGTGTTTAAACTGACTCAAAACGTACCCACAGCTTAACGCGGGTTCCGATCCGACACAGGGCGAAGTACAAACACTTCTACTGCGTTCAAAATGCATTCAAATATATGACAGTATTTAAGTACTATTATATTTTCTTAATAACGCCTTGTACAATGATCTTCTAGAAACGTTTTACTATAATCTAATCGAAACTCCCAAACAATACACAATCAATTTAAACATCTAAAGGCGTTTAACAATACGGCTTACAGTGATAAGTACCTGCATTTTAAAACGTAAACAAATTAAAATGTTAAGTGCGAACAACATGAGTAATTACTTGATCTTTTCAGATTTGTCTGTTATTCGTAATACAAAACCCTTAAGCCTTGGGTAAGCAAATGTTATTTTTGGGCTTCACAAAGGGATTAGTTGTGGCTAGCATTTCTTGAGAACTTGCCCTAACCCAATGCAACAGCCTGATTTAATTATGTTAATTACCTGATGATAACGATACATTAAATATAATGATTACTATTACATGTTAAAAAAATTATAACCATTCATGACTGTGGTTAAGTTAATTAGCCAAAAGCTTCCCTGATATTTTGAGCAAAACAAAAACAGATTCAAAATACACATCTAAATAGATAGACTATTTTTGTACCTGGTTAATAGACAGTCTGTATTTTCTATTAATTAAGGAGCTTGAATTACTTGAATCACATAAAAGGATATAGTTTTCACTTCTTAGAAATTCCAGCATTTTCTAATGAACCTTGACCTAACCCAATGGAGCAGATCTAATTTTATTTCACTGACACTACTAAATTTATTTAACTAAATATCTGGATTATATTAAGAATTACTAATTCTATTACACAATAAAAATTTTTGACAATTTTGACATTACTAGAATCGGGAACCCCCTAGCTTTATTAGCATAACAGGTAAGCATTTGTTTTAAATCTTGCTACTGTTATTAAATATATTATCTGTTAATTAATGTACTATAAAGTAATGGGAAACCAATAGTAATTCTAGGGCTTTAACGGAAAGCTATTTGGAATTACAGTGTTTTCATTCATAAAACCTAATTTTTTCAGGGAAGGATAAATCTTGATCTGATTAGACCGCGTGTATTGGAATGTATAGCGGGACTCACCCGGTTGCATTCCAGCGCCTCAGCCGAGTGCTCCTCTTTCTGCCGAAAGCAGTTGGAGCACTTGGATTTGTTGAAGATGTTGGGTGCGAATTTTCTACATTGGGACATGTTGCACGCACGAATAACACACGACACATGTCAGCCCTCCTCCTTGACTGCCTTGCATGCGGCATTAGCACACGGTCGCGCGACCATCGCGATGCACTTGGTATCACTGCACACTGCACCTGTATACACCGATTCGGCAACTATAACCCTCTACGAAAGATCAACTCACACTAATGCACGGACAACGTCAGCGTGTTTAAGCCAGGTGCGCGAAGGCACATCGAATACGTAATCTACACACACGATCCGACAGAACGACGGACAACCTAAGCAGTAAACGTAGGGAGTAGGAGAAGGAGGGACGAGAAACGCAAACACTCACCTGTAGAAAACACCACTACAAAATACACTAGCGCTCTCTGTTAATGTGGAAGAGTAGCCATATTTGCAAGGTTTTACCGTCAGAGGGCTTTCTGATTTCCCTTAAAATAGGCAGCCAAATATACTAAGAGAAGGATTTACTGCTACCAGCAGCAGCAAACTTTTCTCTTAATTCTCACAGTGACAGATTAAGGCACTTGGGGACCCTAAGTCAGGGTTGGCAGCTTTTTGAACAGGATCATAGGCAAATAAATAATAACATGGTGGTTTTTAGTGCCGATTTTAAGCGGTTAAACCTTTCCATCAAGACATAAATTTTTTTTAAATTGTGGCTAGCAAGTATAGGTCTGACTTTATTTTTAACAAAGTGAAAAATAAGTAAGATTGTATTTTACATTAGCTGATTTCCTCAAGGGTTACTAAATATATAACGACAACGCTGTAACAATCTATAATAGAAACCTTCAACCCCTAAATCTTTTAAACTTTTGCATAACACAGACATTAACAAAATAAATTTCTTCCACGGATAACAAAGTTATTACTTTTTAGTTTTTACAAAAATCGTTATAGTATCGGCAAGGTCTAGATTAGTAACCAGGAGAAAGGGGTTTCCAGGGGGCATTTTATGTTTTTACAGAGAATATTGTTAAACGTGTTCTCACTTAAAATGCTAAATTACTTTTATAATATTTTTAATTTACTATTTAAAAATATACACTTTACTTTATTTGTGCCCCCTCTAAAAATTAAATAACTCTAACATATAATAAAATACAGGTTATTTAACCACATGTCACCTAAAACTAATAAAATAGGCAAACGACCATACATTTAAAATAGGGGCTATTTACATTTTGTTGCAGTAATTGGATATCATATAAACATATATATAAACGATTTGTACAGTTGTCACTGTCTTCCTTCTCTCAACCTTCCTCTCCACTCTTCTATGTTGTTCCTCCTGAAGCCCTCGATTTTCCATTGCTTCCTCTACTTCGTTGCGCCATGATCTCCTTGGCTTTCCTCTTCGTCTTCCCATAGGACTCCATCCTGTCATCTTTTTTATCCATCATGTTTTTCCGCCCTACTAACGTGTCCGTACCATAACAACAGTTTTTCTTCTATATATGTGTTGGCATCTTTTTCCCTTCCCATTCTTCCCCGTATATATACAACAAGCAAATAAACAAAAGATAGGAAATTAAGGCAAAGAAATATGTATATCTACATATAGTAATAATACAATGTGTCATAATAATTTTCTTAAAATTTGATGTTTAATCGTAGTGTTTTGGTTTCAATACCACTTTCGAAATACGGTTGTGATACGTATTCATCCAAACCTATTTCTGCTCCTTTTTTCCCAAATTTTCCGTAAATTCTTCTTTAAGTGGTAATTATGGATTCATTTGCAATTATTTTAACAGCATTTTTTACTTATCTCGAGCCATAATCTAACTCTAAGACAATACAAATTTCACTTCCTTTATGTTTGCTCATAACCATTACCTTTCTTTCGTAGCTTTCATCACCATTCATTCATTTTATCTTATTCTATTAACCCCTTCCAAATTCTTTAATCCTGCGCTATATTCTTCCAGTTTCTAGTGCCAGGGGCTGTATCTAAGGCCGAAGCTGATTGCATTAACTTACCGTCGCCGCAATTCCCAGTCACCCTCACCAATCCCCCGCAAAATTACAAATTCTTTCATATTACCTATACTATTACAAACTTATAAACGATAAAAGCCAAGAGAATAAATTCCCTAATCTGGCACTACAATTATTGTTCCTAACATTAGAAGAACTTGAATTAGTTACAGATATCGATACTTCCTCGAAAGCTCCGCAATTACACAAAACTATTATGACAAGTGAATTTATCGTCAGCATAGTACGTTTTTACACTAAGGTAAGTTACAATTACAGTAAGGTTTGTACCTTTGTGCAAAATGCTGTTAATAGTGATCTTTGCGAAGCTGATAAGCACATGGATACTAGCATTAACCAAGTAAAACATACGAGAATAAATATAGATCAGGTCTTTAGCGATATTTTTGAAAAAGGAGGAATATTTTTGATGTGTATGGACGACCAAAAGTATATAAAAATTCCCAGAATAGTTGCTTGTCAAAAAAATCGTAATAATGTTTTTGTAGCCTCGCCAGAACATTGTTTTCGCATTGCAGTTGCAATCTCCTTTTTCGATGATTTTTTAGACCAATTGACTCAAGATTTGGAAACCACAAGAAAATGCTCTCGTGATTACATTTTCTATCGCCAAATATCTGCACAACACACACAGTACAGGTAATGGTGGAAAACTTCTCTTTATATGAA
Source organism: Limonius californicus (assembly GCA_014611495.1). Taxonomy (NCBI): domain Eukaryota; kingdom Metazoa; phylum Arthropoda; class Insecta; order Coleoptera; family Elateridae; genus Limonius; species Limonius californicus. The sequence continues at coordinate 32,205 of JABXWE010007519.1, forward strand.
CAATTTTAAGGCCTCAATATGTTAAAAACAAAAATGTGCAGCTTATGTTATAATAACGAATGTATTCACTTCCATTTTCTCAGTTATAATCATTAAACTATGTATTAAATTATTTTTCTAAACCCCCAGCGGCTGAGACCCAGCCCAAATGTTTTCCTAGATATGGCCGTGCTCGCGTGCAATTTTCCCAGACCATGAACTACTCCATCTAATCCATCTGCTCATTTTATATTTTTTAATAATACCTTCAAAAGACTATGAACAAAAACTTTATTTAAATAAGTTTCTGCAATGTTCTGTAATAGTATATTAAAGAACTAGTTTCATAAGGCCTCTTCTTAACGCACG
>JABXWE010007520.1:0-46454 GCA_014611495.1 Limonius californicus
TGATCGTAAGAGTGCGTTTTTTAGTAAACGCCAGTGACAAATATTTAATATTATCCATATCAAATAGATTTTGTCATATTTTTTTAAAATATCGTACCTCTATTTATTTACTGATATTGTAACCATACTCAATTATTAGTAGATTGCATTTAGCATGCACAACAGAATTGGTTAAAATGCCTAAAATATTGTTATTGGAACTTAATAGGAGTAACACTGTACCTACTACAATAATTTTGCCCGGTGAAAAAATGTACAATAAGGTCCTACGGAACGTTTTCAATAGCTTAATGTGTCTTTGATATATTTATTATCGCATGCGTTCCTTTAGATTTTTTAATTTTGAGTCTGTTTACATAAACTTCACTGTATATGGAAATTCATCAAAACAGCCGGGTGGGGTTAGGTCTGGAGATCTATCTGGGTCATGCGGTTGGTCCTCGTCTATCATACCATTTCTTAGGACACACTTAGTTTACCTTTCGTACGTTAACAGCATAATGTGGCGAGTTCCATCCTATTGATAATATAAGTTATACAAAGGGATATATATTATTGGTTGTTGGAGGTGCTCTGTATGTGTTTCCTGATGCATTGGTTAACACATTGAATATGTATATGTGTAATGTATCAGAAACATGCTATATAGAGATTTTTAAGATTTAAGTTTAATAAAAACATATTCTACTAAACTTTTTAAGTGGTTTTAAGGATAACTTCAACCTCTGCAAAAGTTTCGAAAAAGTGGGGAGCTATTTAATAATATAGTTAAAACCATCCACTGGCTACGGGTGACGTTACAAATTTGATGTAGACATAGAAGGATGTCCTATAATTTAAATCATTAATCTGTTTGTGTTTTCTATAAAATTGTATGTGTTTCTAATATTTTACAAAATATGCTACGTTTAGTGCTTAATGTTTATATAGCTAATATTTTTCGAAGAAATGTTAAGATAATTATTCATAATAGATTGAAAACAGTAATTTGTGCGAAGTAATAAATAACTAACCGGTGCTTACTGGAAAAACTCTAATTTGTATACTGTTTCATTTGAGCAAAAACTATTTAAAGCAAAATAGATGTATTAATTATACAGACTTGAACTTAACAGATAATAGAAAACCGTAGGACTCATGTCACCATAAAATACATACATTATCAATTTATAGGTCTTTGATACATGGAGCTCTAACAGTTTATATAGATAACAATAATTACACCAAAGATATTTCGATTGTTAAACAAATTGCACACCGTAATATCTGCAACGTTATACTGATTGACATATTAATTAAAAACGAAGATTATAAATTATAAAATCAAAAAATGTATCCAAAAGACCCCCCATGAGAATGTTAACAATATTTATGTGATATATCACAGAAAATTGCTAAAGTTATAATCAAAACAAGTACCTACGTATCAAGTAATTTTCAACACAACAAAATACTCTTTTTACATCTTATTCAACGCAAAATATGGTACTAATGATTTGTTAAAATCAGTTGTTCACAAATTAAACCGTTCATAGTGCAATTCTGTATATATAGGCGAGACAATTAGAAATTTTGATGCCAGAAAAACAGCTTATCATCATCATCTACCTATATCTATCCGCTGTAGGATGTAGATTTCTCCAAGAATTCTCTATTAAACCCCGTCTTAAGCTTTCTGTAGCCAGTTATAATTTGCCGTTCTTGTGATGTCATCGGTTCATCTCAGTGGCGGTCTTCCTCTATTTCTTTTTGTCGGACTCCGTTGTACTATTGTCTTCGTCTTATCAATTGTCTTAGTTCTTGCAATGTGCCCAGCCCACGACCATTCTAGTTTAAGAACATTTCCAATTACATCTTCCACTTTTGTTATTTGCCTTATCCGTACAATTGTTATTCTATATTTCTGAGTTATTCCCAACATTTTGCGCTGCATCAATCTTTGCTATTCTTAGCTTTTGTATATTTTTTTATGTTAGCGTCCATGTTTCTGCTGCAAACGAACAGATACAAACACTCAGAAAAATCTAACTACGCTAAACACTTCTTAGAACACAACCATACATTGACATCAAATAATAGTATAACATGTTTACACTTCTGCAACAATAAACGTAATTGGTATGTTTAAAGCTTTTCAAATTCAAAAACACACTTTAACAGATACATATTTAATGAATGAGCAAATTAAGCTCATCAATTCCCTGCTGTTTCGTAGTTTTGTTATAGAAGACTAGAGCCAAGTTCGAAAGCAATATCCATAGTGATGTCTACATATGTTTATATTGCTTTTGAAATTGACATTACCGTATATGTTGAAATACGTATAAAACACAAAATAAAATAAAATTAGTTGAAATTGTGAATATTTCGAATTATTATTTAAAATAATAGCAACCTTCTTTCTCTGTATTTATCAAGAAAATGCTTATTTTGATCAAATAAGTTGTTAAACGTTATATAAATCCATTCACTTAAAATACAACTGTATATAATTGATAAGTTGTAACACGTAAACTAAATATTTCTACAGTTTGCCAAATTGGTGTCGTTAATTGCATAATATATTGGTCGATTTTTTTTATAGAAAAATACGTTAGTGTTTTGATTTAGGAGAATCGTATACAGTACATATTTTTATAATTTTATGTAAGTCTAATTTAGTATAAGTAAAGATAAAGTTAAACTGGGAACTTTATCGCATAAATTATTTACATTTGACCTTTGTAATTAACAGAGTAATCACCCACAGTTCACAGAGGTGTCCCATTGTAATCCACAAACTAAATAATGACATCTATAAAAAATTGGAATGTCGTAACTCTACTTTAACTTTACTAGCTGTTTCGTTAACAATTGACATTTTTTTTGTTGAATTTACTACTAATCGCTTTAGTTCACGATTAAGATTATTATCGTATCTGTTATTATGATATTTTTTGAAACCTAATAGTTAAAAAAGTATAAAATACATATTCCCATTAAAACTGCCTTTGTAAAAATAACCAAACAATGGTGCAAGGAAAATAAAAAATTACCGCCAGAATGTAGTCCGGTTCAAACCATCACAAGCAGCAAGCTGAAATAGCGCACAATGTATATCGTAGAAACGCGCACAGATGGCTCTTGCATGCGCTCCGTGCTCTATAATATATTGTAAATTGCTTAAATTTTGGACAGAACTAACAATAAGAGCATTTTATATTTAGTAGGTATGATACCATACGTTAATCGATACCATCACAAAATATTGAACTAATCTTTATATTTTGTAGTAAATCTTCTCAATCTAATGTCGTCGTTTCAACCCAAAGTATACAATGATACGCATTGAATGAAACATGTAGAATCTAGTTCATTTATAGTTCAAACATTTTCACGAACGTTTAAAATTATCCTCTATTTCGATTTACTGTACTTTTTACCGTTTTCGGCAGAATTTATGTGTTCGTTTTATACTCCACCTTTGCGGAAATTGCTAAGACTGCTGAATTATGCATATGTATCGGGAATAACAAAATCGATAGCAACTTTATTTTAAGAAAAACGTATAGTGGGGGAGAAAGACAACATTTAAATTTAATACGCTTTTGTAATTTGCGGTAAACCAGATTTGTTGCTAGCGGGTATTGCTAAATGGTTCTGAATTTTACCGAATTATAAATTAATCGTAACAAAATTAAATACATCCATATAAACTTTTGTTATTTAATGATAGTTGTGTAAAGTTAATTTTGTTTACAACAATACAAAACCAGTTGGTGGATGAATAATTAGCTTGATATTATGGAAAACATTGATTCACAATAAATAAGAAGTATTTAAAAAAACGGCAAGACGTTATTCGATCACTAATTTAAATATAATTATCACAATTATTGTGATTTCAAATTTTGTTTCTGAGTTGTGATTTCTTCCTGATAAACATATGTTGAGTGGAAACATCAAATATTATTAGTAATTACCAATTTGAAGAAACATATGAAATATTTTAAGGAAATTTCCATGCTTTTGATCTAAAACTTTTGTTAATCATTTTTCATCGAGGTTCAGCAAAGTTTTTGTTGTTGATCTGCATTTTTCCGTTATATCAGGGTATATCTAAATTTGTTAAGAGGACGGCTTCAGGGGTGCAGAATCAGTATATAGCGCCACAAAAGAAAGATGTTCTTATTTTTAGGCACAAAGATTGCTTCCAAAACTTATATTTTTGTGGTATAGATTGATTTTACGCTTAACAAACTTTCAGTTTAGGTGATGTGAAAATTTGGCTTGTAGCTATTCCAAACGTTTTGAGGAAAGAAAATATCTCAAGTTCAAAGTATTGTGAGGTAAAACAGCTTTTAATTATATATAATTCTTTGCGTGGCATCCCAGATACACAGTTAGCCTAATAAAGTTTATTTGTATGATTTTATGCCCATTTTTAACGAGAAGTGATGAACAGAGCCTGTAATATTGAAGCGACAGTTCAGCCATTTTTAGATAGATGATGTGTTAATTCAGAAGGCCTCATCCTTAGCTAGAGGCCTCTGTAGTGAAAGAAACCGTATATGTATACAGTTAGAACTATTTTCTGCATTCAAAAATTGCTTTAAATTCAACTACTTAGCCCCCCTATTAGCTGTTCCATTTTGTGAGAAAGTTGTGTATCCCTTCACGCCAGGACCCCTTGAAGCATACGCTTGTATTTTAAAACCATTATTTCAAGTTATGATTGATGTTTCAATCACTTGTATTGAAAGTACATATACAAAATATATTGCAAGTATTGTTAATTCAACACGCAAATTAATAGCAAGTAGCAATGATACGAAATAAAAAAATATGTTTTTTGTTTGTATCAAGGTTAATAAATAATCAATATGTATGTATGTTAGTAGGTATAACGTTCACGAATACATGGTCATAGTTGGGCGTGGGTGCTAAAACTCTTATCCGCACCTACGGTAGTATTTTAATTACATCACACTCCGAGCTCTTTGTAAATGGTGTGTTTTACAAAAGCAAGAAAAGCGAAATTTACACGTAGGATTATTAATTTGTTGTTTTGTTGTCCCTCTCTGTATAGGCGGCACAATTTTTTCTAATTATTGTTGAATTTACGCAGAAAATCTTATTTTGAAAGCAGCTGCTTTCGCCTTTATTTATTAGCTAACAAGAAATTATTATAATATTAATTAATTGTAATTAATGCGTTTGTAAGAATATCGTATTACGGATGTTTTTTTTTTGTTGGTGGCGGGTTGCTGTTTTTCTGATCACAACCACGTGCGTGCACATAAATGTACTGTATTTTGTTACCACCAAATGAATGCTCTGGTTATTAAAAGTAAAAGTAGCATAAGCATAAGCACGTCTTCACCGGAGTTTTTTTGAGAGAGCAGTAATCGCCAAGCGAAAATTAATTTTAGTAGTTTTAAAAATTGTATACGAATATTTTTGTTACGTTTTGTAATTGCAATGCTTATTCGAACACTCAGTTTCTCAATTGGAATTCCTTTTACTATACAAGTTAGCAGTTTTGGAGATTAGAGAAATGTTTTGTATTTCATTTCTTCTGCGAGTTTGCGAACGTTTGAGTTACATGAAATACAAAATTCGATGTTTACTGTAATATTTAATATTGCGAAATTATTTAAGATTTTTTTTTAAGAAATCTTTTCGTTAGCAAGATGACTATGCATACTAATATTCCATTTACTTTTTATATACAGTGGTTGATATTAAATTTCAACAATTTTTGAAATTTCCCTAACTACAATTTATATATGTACCTACATTTAAAATTGATATTTCCAACAAATTTCAAGTTGTGGGAAAGCTGTATATTGTGTACTAAGGTAGTATTTTCTAATGGAACTATTTTTGTTAATTCAGCGATAAAAGTAATAAATTAAGGCATTCTTACGAAGTTAAGATTATTTCTGAAAAGTGTGCTCCGAAAATTTGATCATTGCTTATATGCCGTCTCTTCGTTTACCCTTTGGAGACGCTGGGTGTATGTGTTTCCATTATCCAATACGGATTTTCTTGTCATCAGAAGCGATCATTTGGTCAATCAACAACCTGATTTATATACAATGATTCTTCATCCAAAAATACATTGTTATTAAACCTTTCTATAATTTCTTCACGAAATTCAGCAGGTCTATGACGATCATCTTCCAATGATTCGTAAACGACATGAGCTTGATAGTAGTGCTGATATTTATCTATACACAAAATTTCAGCTTGCTAATTGCTTCATTGTTTTGTGTTAGTTGAAACCTAAACACTGATAATTCTACCTTCCGTTTGTTATTTCCATCGAGGGCTTTTATACCACCGTTGTTAGGCAATTCATTTAATGAAGAAGCTTGCTAAAGTCGACTGTGATATTGGTGGATGATGAGTATTTTCCGTTAAACAATAACGCTCAAACGTTTTAATTGATTCCATATCCCAACATCATCAAAATTTCAAATCCTGCCTTTTCAATAGTCAGAAACATTATTTCGGTTATTTTTCCAAAAATTAATTTAAAATTCGATGAGCTAAATAACATTAAATAAATTCAAACACTATAAATACATTTATATAAGTTACAGGTGGTAGTTTGAGAAGATGACATTCAATTCCGTATTATTCTATTTCCTTTTTTTAACAGATGAAAATTTTTCATGATATATCCTAGTACAATTTTTTGTGACACATCCTAATACAATTTTTTGTAAGTTTTTAACGAATCTTTGGAAAACGTAGTCTGTGTTAAGTTTAAGTTAAAGTAGCTAACCATGCGTAGGTGGAAGGTTATCTGAGTTTGTTTATTTCAAACTGAGAGACTGTGTATTGTAATTCATTGTAATAGATAACTTTATTCTGAGTACGCAGTAATACTGCTTACTCCTATTACTATTATTTCTTCTTAACGTGGGTGGGTTTTAGCTGATAGCTAATACATGTTAGTGTGCTTTTGCTTACGTTTACTATATCTAGCAGTTCTTGTCTGTTGTCTATTGGTATCTATTCATACTTCATACCGCACGAACAGTGTAGTCCTTCTATGTATATAACAAATTTCCATAGCAAATTCGAAATCCTTACCAATGCTATAGACAGGTTGACACCATTCTTAAATAAAAATTATTACGGCATGGACGGAGCCAAGTGTATATGGTATAGATTTGGAATTTGCAATGGCATCGAGCAAGTTTAAATCTCCAATAAGGATAATTTAAAAATATCTAAATGCCTATGTATACCGTTTTATGCGTATTCAAGATATGCTATAACTGTGTTAGAGTAATATTGTTTTCAACGTCCCGCCGATTATTTCCATCTGCTAATTAGTGAAACAAGTAGTTATGTAACCAACAATGTAAATATGACTGAATAGTAATATAGTATTAGTTTACTATTCAATTGGTTGTAGCTTTTAGCATAATATTGTTCCAATCAACAAATAAAAAATAAGTGTGGCCCTATTTTCGTTTATATCCCCTATACAGGGTATCTGCTAACATGTGTCTCAAAATTTGGAATCTGGTTCTACTCTTCAACAAGTAAGAAACACTTAATAAACTATGTCCGGAAACCAACGCCGCCCGAGATGTAGCACTTTTTTTAAAGAAAATAAATAGTGTAATTAAGTCCTACATTTTATTTGAGCTTAATAAAGTAGGCTGCTTTTAATATTTGATTCACTTTAAAAAGGATGTTCGAAGTGTCCTCCATTGGCTGCTACGCAAGCATTAGCACGACGCATCAATGATTGTCTTCAAAGATACCTGCATTGTTTCGTATTGTTTGGCAAGCATTTTGAACTCTTTCTCGCAATTCTTGAACATTATTTACAGGAGAGGCATAAACCAATTATTTTAAATATCCCCATAAAAAGAAATGCAAGGGGTTGGCTTCAGGAGAGCGGGCAGGCCATGGCATCGGTCCACCTCGACCTATCCATCTTGCAGGGAATTGCTCGTTAAGAAACTGGCGAACTGTAATGCTGAAATGCGGTGGAGCGCCGTCATTCATGAACCACATGTGCCTTCTTATTTCTAAGGGAACATCTTCTAGTAATTCTGGAAGAGAGTTTTCCAATAAATTTCCGTATAAAGGTCCCGTCAGTTGGTTAGGCAACAAGAAAGGACCTATCAGAAAATCACCGATGATGCCCGCCCGAACATTTATGGAGAACTTGTGCTGATGTCTAGATTCCATTATGGAATGGGGATTCTCGTCGGCCTAGAGATGAGTATTGTGGAAATTAAATATTCCATCTTTGGTGAATCCCGCTTCATCTGTGAATAGTATACGAGATAGAAATTGTGGCTTTCAGCATCCATCCTCAAAAACCATTGAAAAAATTTCTTCTTGGTTGCTAATCTGTCGGTTGCAGACCTTGCACACATTGTACATGATACGGATAAAGCATCTGATCATGTAATACGTTCCAAACAGTGCATTTACTGACTCCCTCTGCTGCAGCAGTTCTCCGAGTGCTCGTCCCAGGATTTCTAGTGATGATATCTAAGATTCTCTCCTCTAACTGCGGAGTACGAATCGACTCAAGCCTACCAGACTCAACAGTACTTTTTGGAAATGACAAGTGGTCCCTAAGGCGTTGATCGAGACGACTGAACGTTTTATCACCAGGAATTCGATGATTAGGAAACGTTTCATGGTAGATACGACGTGCTTGTCGGGCACTACCATAAAGCACAGCTGTAACACAAATACATGTCAGCCATCTCCGCATACGTGTAATCTTCAGCCATTACAACAAGAGCACTGAGCAAACCTAATTTAATGCGACACATATGACTGACAAGCACATACTAGACTCAAGTGAATTGTTATAATCAGAGTCCGGACTAGTGGGACTTATCTTTAAAAAAAGTGCTGCATCTCGGGCGGCGTTGGTTTGCGGACATAGTTTATTAAGCGTTTCTTACTTGTTTCGAAGGGTAGAACCAGACTCCAAATTTTGAGACACATGTTAGCAGACACCCTGTATAGTACGTGTGGCTTTATACATTTTATTGTGACATAAAAAATTCATTGAAGGCACCCATGCTCGTTATTTAAACGCTGATTGTTGTTGTATAGGTTCCTGATTTGCATTCCTAGTAGTTTGAGCAGTTGTGACAATATGAAGAACTTGGGTTTTATTCTGTTCACATTATTGAGAATGTCCTGTATAACTGGTAGCAAACGCATTACATGAAGGCACGCTGGGTGGATCTTTTTGATATGCGCATGTATTCTGTAGGCATGGATATTTTACATACGCCCAATAGAAAAATCTTGAAGCTTGTAATTTTATTTATAAGTATATAATACTAAAACTCTATAGAATTTATATAACATAAATGAATTGTGATTCTGTAACTAAAAATGTTATACTGTCCAACAAAACGGGGTGGAAAAATTTATCATAAGAACAGAATATATACAGCAGTATATTCCTGCAATGTGTAATATATACGTGGCCAATTTTTTAAATAGACGTCGAAAAAACATATATTTTCATCTAAATATGCAATATATTGACATTGAGATTACTATTTAATTTGAGTATCGCAAAACTAAGTATAGAAATTAACATAAATAATCAGAATACTTTAACCATTTATTATACATGCTGTAGCATCAAGGCAATAATAGTTACACAAATTATAGAACGCAATAATTAAACTGAAGGTAAATAATTGTATAGATGGCAAATTCGGACTTATTTTTGTAAAATTAATATACCGAGTACTTAGGGAAGCCGGTTATATGATTTCCATGAGCGAATTTAGGTGTACAATGAAATCAAAAAGTCCTGAAGTGTCTTCATAAATTAGTGAGTGTTAAACTAGATACGCAACATTTTTGAACTGCTGTATTTTAATTTTTACTGCTGTGATTTTTTAAAATCTTGGATGCTATTAACAATTACTGTATTTTTTATGCTGTATTTAGTGACCGTTAATCACACAGAAAATCATATATTTTCACTTAAATATGCAATATACTGACATTGAGATTACTATTTAATTTGAGTATCGCAAAACTAAGTATAGAAATTAACATAAATAATCAGAATACTTTAACCATTTATTACATATGCTGTAGCATCAAGATAATAATAGTTACACAAATTATAGAACGCAATAATTAAACTAAAGGTAAATAATTGTATAGATGGCAAATTAGGACTTATTTTTGTAAAAATAATATACCGAGTGTTAGGGTAGCCGGTTATATGATTTCAAGGGGCTAATTTAGGTGTACAATGAAGTCAAAAAGTCCTGAAGTTTCTTCATAAATTAGTGAGTGTTAACATAGCAACATTTTTGAACTGCTGTATTTTTATTTTTACTGCTGTGGTTTTTTAAAATCTAGTATGCTTTTACAATTACTGTATTTTTTATATTGTCTTAAGTGACAGTTTGCTGTAATGTTCCACATAAAATTGCGTTATTACAAGAAAAGGAACAATTTACTGTTATGTTATTTTCAAGAACAAAACTTGCGTAAGTTTTGAAATTATATTAGGGCTAAAATTGAATTCCTAAACATATTCACTATTTAGAACTTTATTTATATTCCTGAGTATCCAGAACTTTTCATCATTACAGAATGACATTTGTCTAAAATAGAGTCCCTATTTCGTCTCTTACTTTTTTACACAAATTTTCAAAATCTGTTAATTATGGGAATTTTGTGAAAGTTATTGAAGCAAAGCCGTATTTGCGTTTATAAACGTTCGATGTTAGATGACCAAAGTGCACTTTTTGGAACTAATACGAAGGATGGAAGTACTGAACAAGAAAGGATAAACATTCGCATTAGATTCAAATTCAACCAAGAAGAGAGTTCTTAGATCAAAGCTTTTAAATGATTATCAGTAATAATTTATTACCTTTAAAAGGAATGTTTACTTAATCGGCTATCCCACGAGTAAACGTGGTATCATTATGGTAATCTGCACTGGCTGGAGGCCAAAGGGATTTTCAAAGAAGGATTACATGGTTTTCCTTTCCGCCAAGATAATAATTTCGCTTGAAGATTCCAGAATAATTGTACTTTGACATTAATAAGAAATCACAGTCACTCGTTTTGAAATGTCAGAAAACCGGGCAATTTAAGCCAGAATATACCCAAATCAGCCTAAATATGCAAAGATCGTCGAGATATGCAGCCTATAGATTATTTAACTAATGCCAATTAATTCTAGAATCAGATTCGTCGATTGTTTACCAATATACGCAAAAAGTACAATACATGCAGTGGGTACCCATAACAATGTGTTTTCTTAATATTAATTTTTATAATTTTCGAAAATAATCCAAGCGATTCCGATAGTAATAGGCGATTTACCATTTTGTGCCTTGCATTTATTAAAAACTAGCTTTGCTTGCACAATTAATTAATTAATTATATGCTAAAAATTAAATAATGTTACAAATATTTTACGTATATTCATTGGCCTTCTAAATAATCCGAAAAGCTTGCTTTAGTATGTTATAAAACATTTTGTGGGATAATATTCAAGTTCAAAGTTGCATAAATTAATAAACAAATATTCAAAATTAATTATTTTTAATTCGTTGCCTTACCTTTCTATACAATAGTAGGATAACTGCAAATTAATTATGTACACTGCACTTGTATTATTGTCTTACTATTTCACACTGGTCAAAGAACTTGATTAGTACATACACGTGCGTGCAAAAGTTTTATATTCTGATATTTTTAGACTGTTTTAGAATGGTGCATATTGACCCTTTGTGAACACCTTGAACTTGAACACGGTTAAAATTGAACTAAACATATAAACACAACGGCCAGAAGAGATTCAAGTCTGGATTTGCCTTATAGAGTGCAATCCTACTCGAACGGCTCGTTTTAAAGTCAGTTTCGACGTGCGTTGAAATTTTTTAGTTACAGAACGTTCTAAAAAGTCCCGCACAGTTAGAATTTACTGTTAGACTGCTTTATTCATTGGCTAATTTAGTATTTAGCAGACGAACGTTCTTAAACACGGTATGTTTAAATTAATAGGATTTAATATGTTTTTTGATACATAAGATATTATGCTGCTCTAAAGGAACATCTTTCATTTGCAGTTTTTGTTCTGCCTAAAGAAATTTCAGGATGTGAATATGTAACTTTAGTTTTAGCACGCCGTATAATGAATTGGTATACTGTTTCCTGTACTATCAGAAAAATGAAATATTAATTTTTGTAATGCTTACGTACGACCATGGATTTGATATTAACAGATCGTCGCAAGTACTGGCATATCAAATCGTCAACTCTTTTGTATGTTTGTTCTATTTTTTTCAAACGTGCTTTAAAAAATGTGAGCGTGTTATTGAAAAATGTAGATATGCATTAGTGCCTAGATCACTGATTTTTAGATAATCGGTTTTTCTCTACAGATAGCTGCTAGTCTGCGAAATATTGTAAAGTTTTCGCTAATTTACATAATAAAATATTTGGAAAAAAAATGCTTGCGTGTTGGGAATACTTGCAGTTCAAAATAGCTCTTATATTAGAAGATTTTGAATACCACTGCTCTGCAATTAGAAATAGTCGGAAACGCAAAACTTTTTTGCGAGTGGTTCATGTACGCAGTTTTATTCCTTTGAAACGACGAAAAATTAAAAAATTACAGCGCATAAATAGAAGTCTTTCTGTTTATTTACTTAAAACTAGCTTTAGCCACGTACATGTCGAGTAATTTCGATGAATTGCGTTAATTTAATTATGAAAGATTTTTTGATTTAGTGGCACTGTTTGGATAATTTTGTAAAACTAAGCAATTCCATTGCAAGGATTTATTGTGAATCTCAGTTAAATATAATTAGTTTTTAAAATTGGATTAAACGTACCTACGTGGTGCGTTCAAAAAAGCGAATACTACCAACAGTATTAACATTCAGCACACGACGCACGTCCATTGTTCGGTATCAACAACACCGTGAAGAGGTGTTATTTTATTTTTTTATGGTTCAACATGGGCGTGCGGCATTTCTAGCGATAACGTTACAAGTTTTAAGTGATTGTCCAGTGATGTAGTACTTGTTACTCCTTTTGCAAATATGTTTTATCTTGTGCTTTCGTCGAAAGCAATCGTTAGATTTCGTGTATATCATTACATTATCAGAAATTCAGGCTCTTAAATTATACAAAAATCTATAATTGATAAATAAATATTATTGCTGTAAATAATAAAGTTTAAAATTTGATTTAGTACATCTCAGTGGAAAACTTATCCTAGATAAAGGATTTTACTTTATTGTAGACCATCGATTACTCGGATTTCGAAAACTTTTTATCGAAACCCGGTTACCCACAATTCCTTGAAACACAGTTTTCCGAAGTCACATTTTATCGGAAGTAAATTAATGGGAAAATCCATTAGCCATCTACAGTTTTTGGATTATTTATCGAAATGGCAGTTGCGAGATATCCAGATAAAGCTTCGTCTACATTTGTGATATTTCGCTACTTGATCTAAAGCCTAGAATAATCTGAAGAAAACTGTATTGGAAAGTAATAAGTCTAACGTTTACGGGTTGGTAAATTAATGTTTTAATTAATTGCAGTTGGAAGCAGTACTATTTCGATAATGGGTCAACAGGGTAAAAGTGAAACACGTAAAATTTGGGATAAATGTAAAATGCAACTTTATATTTTTCACGTGCAATTATTATACGAAACTATCAATTATAAATCAATAATTAAGGTTTCCTTCATATGAATATTCATTTTTATACGTTTTCAGTTAAGTATGCGGATAGTACAACATTCAGAAGTGTGTAAAATGTGTAAAATATCTAAAAATAATCACATTTTGCCTCAAAAGTTTCTCCATAACTTCAAATGTAATTCAAATTACCCTTTATAATTATTTATGCGTGCAATAAATAAATGAAGGAAAACGTATATTCAGTGAAAATTATTCAGTGACAGTAGTTATTAAAAATAATTAATAATAAAAGAAAGGGAAAATATGAAACGCCAGTCAAATTATACCAAAAAATCTAAAACATACATATAGTGATGACAGTGCTGAATTATTTTTCCCCCTCTTTTCATTTTTAAATTGCACTTGGACAGTAGGTATAGCTTTTCGAGCCATCTTTCACTTTTTCCCGGTTCTGTTTCATATTTACCGGAATTCCGGGTAAAATGTGGAAAGGGGGTATTTCAATTTGTTTTAATATGAAAAATACCGTACATTGGAAAAAATCACCTGTGAAACGAAAGACCACAGAAAAATACATCATTTAATTAAAAAATGGCATGTTTTCGAATTTTTATAGATTTTTTTTAGGAAAATTATCAATTTCGTTTCATTATTACCGCCGCTCGGCCCTATTATAGGTATGTTAGTGAATCGTGTTTCCTTTCCATGACTCAATCTATATAAGAAATTGGATGTTAAAGACCTGTTATGTGTACATTTTTGTCCTAGGTTTCCTGTACTTGTTGAATGTTTGTTTGGTTGTATACGCTTCAGATTTTGGTGCGCGTCTTGATCTTGTGGGATTTTGAATTTCTTTAGTTCCTGTCATTTAGGGAATTTTAAATATTTTTGGAAGTTTAGGTGTGAATTTTGATTCTGATTCGGAGGAGTTTCCTGTTGGGGAAATTTTTGGGGACTTCCCTCTGGACTTACGCGTGGTGCAGCTGTAAGCTAGTGAAGTTGTGAGGTTGATTGAGAAAAGATTTTTATCTTCGAATATTTCGGATTAATTTAATCATCCTGACCTAAAAGAGAGTTTATGTTTTGTTGTGTTTAATATTTTGGAGATTCCATAAATTCTTGAGGGTTTTATGCCCGATTATAATAAGTTACCAGTATCCTGCAATTACGAGTCGCCGCATGGTTTGGTCTTGTGAGGAAAACACTTGGGGCCGTATTTCTGAAGCTGCCCGTGGACCGCTTCCCTGTAGACGATCTTCGTCTATTCGGGGTTCCTCGACGGGAGAAGAATTTTACTGCTTCGGAAGTCGTCTTTGTTAACCTGGGGAACGCTAGCCTTCGGAAATTGCTGTGATCCGCCCATTTGGACACATACAGAAGCACAGGTTAGCAATTATAATTTGTTTTCTTCGATCTTGGAGCTTTGTTACCTGAAGGACGTGGGGTTGTCCACGAGATCTACCTGTGAATTGCCTAGAAGAAGGTCTTCATGTTATTTTGTTTGTACGAGTGTTGTGAGTTAAAAATTTGTAGGTTAATGTAATATTTCTGTTCACATTGCATTTAGTAACGAATTATTGAAGATCACTTACCTTCAGCAAGTGTATCTATTTTTTTTTATATCAATTTGTCGTACTTCAGTGTATTATAGGATCACCCATTTTAGCCGAATTATTCATATTCCGTCTGTAGAAATTTATTGTTTATATTTAACTGTCAGCTGTATACATCACATGCATTTTTCATATGTTGCCGTAGTGTCTATTGACCCGTCTGTTAAAGATTTAGATGTGTGGGAAATATTTTTGGTTCATTGCGATATTAAGAATTATTTTATGAGGAAAGTATGCGGATTGGGGTTGTATTTTGTCGCGGTTCGAATTTCCGGTAATGCGTCCCGGGTAATTAAACGCTGTATTATACAAGGCCTTGCGTAATCTTTCCCCAGCGTGCGGAATCTTCGGATAGCGGTCAAAAATTCATACTTTATTAGCTTTGGAATAGATCTGTAATTTTTCAGATCAGTCAAATAGGGGCAAATCCGCTAAACTGTTTCTCCCTGTTTTCAAACGACATACCTGTGGAACGTAATTTGTTTCCTACCATTCGAGTCACCTCGAATGCTTCTGTTATTCTCCCGTAGTCTAATTCTTACGTGCCATATTGATTTTATTGACTTTGTAATTTTCTTTAACGTTGCAACTTGGGCTTCACCCAAGTGTGATTCATATGGTTTAATTATAAATAATTACCTACAGGTTGTATAAATTGCTTTGGGTCATATCTTTGATATTTATGGTTATTGAATATATATACAGGGTGTATTAATATACATTGGATTGATATGGTATTGTATTTACTTGGTTATCGGTGTATATACAGGGTGTTCGCCTACTTTTAGTCAATATAATTATTTTCAGTATTTATTTAATTTGTTGCGTTTTATTGTGTCTTGTTTCCTTGCTTGTGTGTTTGTTGGAACCGTTGAAGTTCGTTCTGCGTGGTAAGAGTTTACCCTTATGTGGATTCGGTAAGGTAGGTCTGACTTATCGCTGCACGACGACTGGTGACGTAGAATCCTGGCCCCCTTTGAAGATTGGAGTTTGAAGATCGTTTTCACCCACCCCGTGTCGCAGACAGAGAGCCGTGGTGAAAACACCGATACGTGCAGCGAGTTACCCGTGGGTAGAATATTTCGATGGTTTCAAATTTGTTATCAGAAAGCGTGTTGGTCTTGTCAATTTGTCCTGTTGTTCCCCGTGGGGATTTGTGCGCAGGTTTTTGGTAACAGACCATTATTATTTTTTCTAAATACGAGAGTGAGAAACTGCATATGCAAAAGTATTTTTTCTGGTGTCTATTTTACCTTTTTTTCTGTTACTAACGGTTTAATTATCCTTAATTAGTTCTGGAAAATCATATCGATATTTATTCCTATTGTTATAGCACACTATTTTGAACGATATTCTGGCAATATTTATAGCGATTTTCAGTACAACGATATGTTTTGTATTACTCTGTGTATAGATAAAATAAATGATAACAGAAATGTGATACAGTTTATTATACCTCCAAATTGTTATATAGAATATATTGGATTAATTATGTCCAGTACAGCGTAGGATGAGTTTGCTAAGACGACTTAACTACCTATTACAATCTATACAAAAATATTTCTCCGTTTACAAATAACCGAGATATCAATTTGATTCGTCGTAGCAGTTTCACCGTGCATATTATTAATACATAATTAAACAGCCAAATTGTTGCCTTTCCAATCCCCTCCGTTAAGCCTCTTGGTTGTAAGCCGTATCTTTTTGCAGATTTCTATCCATTATGGTCTTCCTTACACCTTCGCTCCATGATTTGCGGGGTGTTGAATCTTCTTCCTTCTGGGTAGGATCCTTCTAAACAGTTGTTTGCACCACCCCCTGCCTTTCATTGTTAATAAATGGCAGAATAATTTCAAAACCTGTTACTCATTTCTATCTATCACCGTTTCCTTAGTTAACGTCCTATTTCGGGTTTCATTATCAGCAATCCTTTGCTTTCTCGACACCCTAACACCTCTTCTTAAATAGTCCATTTTTATTGTGTTAAGTTTCCGTTTTACTTTCCCATACCTTATAGGTATAGGGTAAGTATTGAAATCATGAAAATTTTCGAAATCGAGATTTTAACGGAAATATCCGTTTTGGGTCTCTAGGAATCCAAAAAAGTGGTTTTTAAAAAATGTCTGTCTGTGGGTGGGTATGTACGTACGTATGTACGTATGTGACGCTCCTACAGCCGAAAGTATTGCTCCGATTTTGATGCGCTTTGAATGCGGGGGTGTATCGAAAATTCATCGAAAAAATAAGCTTTTCAAAAAAATCCGAAACCGGAAGCGGAAGTTACGCATGTTTTTTTGGTATCACTTTTTTCGTGATTACAATTTTGAAACTTTTATCGCGGATAACGATAGAGGGTCATAAGACAAATCTGTTAGTTTTTTGCCGAACTCGCTAGCTTTAAACTGAAGGGCGCTATGATTTTTTGAAAATATTGAGTTTAACGCCCAATTACCCGAAAACGGATGAATCGATTCAAATGATTTTTATTTTCTGAATAGTATATGAAGGGTAAAATGAGGTGATATAAAAAGTTTTTTTGAAAAATTATAAGGGGCCTAAATTACGAATTTTCAAAATTTTGGAAATTTTCAAAAAATTATTTCTCAAAAACTGCTACAAGGAATTTTTTTAAACTTCATATGTCGATAGACCTCGCAAGGTGCTATCGATATGTTTTTTGAAGAACTCCGTAATTTTCCTGTGGCGCCCTCTACGAAGCTTGGAAGTTTGAAACTTCAAACTCCTTTAATTAATAAACGAAAAAAGATAGGAAGCTGGGGTTTTCACTTAATCGCTCAGTACGTAATGGAGCATATGAATATGCAAAGAAATATTACACTCGTGGATATATGTAAGCGCACCGGCCCCCTCCCCCCTCTTTTTTAGAAAAATATTTTCTTTATTCTAACGGTTGTTATTTGTTTGCGTCAAAGAATCTTTTTCCGCGAAAATAAAAAAATCGATTTTGTATGCCCTACAAAATATAATTTCCAGGGACTTAAAAAATTTTACCTCGGCAGCAATAGCAATCGGTACTAGTTAGACCGCGCGACGTATATAGTAGAGAATGAAGTATGCCTGGTTGCATATTAAAAGGAAATTAAGGGGCACCGCAGATATTTGGCGGGACTTCTTACAAGCCTTGTAAGTCTATTCGTTACGAGGCAAGGTTTTAGGATAGCACTTGAACAACCGTTTTCAGGAAAATAACTCTACTGTTGAATAAAGATGATATGAACAGTTTCCAGTATGGGAAAGTCCAGGGAGGCAGTCGCGTCCACTTATTTCTTCTCTCACTGTAATATATGAGATATGAAAATGGATGTATCGATATGACGCTATCTATCGATACCATGATACGTATTAATCCAACTATACTTATCTTTGTGAGGATTTATATATTACGTTTCGTATTGATGTGATTATATAAAAAAAAAACTTTCTTATGGCACACCCCTAAGTATATTTCCTAGTTAAGCTGTGGAAACTTTATTAGTGTCTACTGAGAAAGTAGGGGTGTCTTAGGGAGAACCACCACTAGTTTAAGTACGAAGGATAGTAGCGTTCGAGTAGTGTTCGAGGTGTGTTCGCGTAGCCTAAGTTTGCCTACCAGTTTAGTATTAGAATGTAATAGTTAGTTCTGTTATTAAAATAAAACATTTATCGTCGCCTTCTTATTTAATAATTCACATAAGCTAATTATTACATGCTTAACCCCAATTTTGCTTTACTTTTTCTATAATAAATCTGTTCTATATAGTAGTTTTGGAAATACACATATTCTCAGTTGCGTTATAACGAAATAGACCAACATGCCAAGATGTTTTAGTTTCCATAAACATAGCTTCAAATTGTAATAACTACGAACTTCACCTTCGTTGTTGTGCCAGGAATGTACGTATATAAACACGCGTATTCCTGAATATAACACTACAGTAGAGTACTCTCAAGTTGTTTTCTAAGTATCTTACACTCAGTTTTATGGTAATGAAAGTTTAGGGTTATTGTTTTCAAAAACTATCATAATGAGATCAATATTTCACGAGTAATAAGATTTGGAGTACCAAAAATGAATATATTTTTTGGATTGAAGTTACAACATTAGAAATGGCATTTTTGAGAAATAAAAAATTTAATGAGAACATTTATATTTTAAACTGTTATAAGTTCATTGGTGTCCATGGGAAATCTGTTTAAGCATATGTATTTGCGTTATTTTAGTATTAGTTTGACACGGCTGCTAGATACTTCTGGATATTTCTAGATGTTTCGATATGTAGATTGTTGCTACATAATTGTATTGTTAAAAGAATTAATTTTATTATAATTTTTGTGTAAGTCCTGGCAATTGCATGTAGATACTTAAACTTGTTTTCGTAATGATGTATACATTTTATTGGGTATTTCGTACATTCATTCTTTGACAGTAATTGAATTCAGTTCGAATTTATTATTCAGAATGTTATTGGCAGGTTAGGTCTTATTTTTTTTTTGATTTTTGAGGGTAACTCAATACGCGTTAATTGTGTTAATTGTGATATTCGGTAACGATTTCAAACTTTACATTAAATGAAACCGGAAATAATTTATTTGTTTTGTTCGATTAGACAGATCATTGCAAAGATATGTATATAGTTATACCTAAAATAGGTTTTCATGTACTTTAAGCAAATAATGAATTACATCAATAGCTGATTATAATATTGTTTTGGTTGATAGTTATCTTAAAAGGGAATATGTTTGTTCACTTCGGGTACAAAATGGAACCTACGAAAATGTTGTCGTTTTACCTAAAAATGTAAAAAGCAAATAACTTATTTCCCACATGGCGGCTTTCGCAAAGAGTAAATGATAACGTGATAAGGTAATCCCCTCAACAGGCAAGCACTTCATGTAACTTATCGTAGTAGTAAATTTGCACACATTTATTTTTCCTTAAATTTCTTAGTTTACTAACATTGTAGAGTTCGGTGAAAGATTCTTTAGTAAATATTGTAAGTTTTATTTACTGTTCTTTTTGGCATAAAAAATGATAAGAAAACTGTCTGTCACAATAGTTATTATTTATTAAAGTTAAAATTCTAAGAAAAAATATGATTTAATAAAATAATTGACCATTATACTATTGTTAAATAATTCACAACTGTTTCTGCAGTTAGTATTATTATTACTTGATCCAGTTACTTTAGCATTTGTACGCCGTCCTCAGTGGTCTAGTGGTTAGCGCACTTGCCTATAAATCTAAGGATGCTGGTTCGAATCCGGCCGAGGTGGGTGAGATTTTCCTAGCGGGGAAAAATCGGAAACTGGGCCTTCTGAAGTAGGTACTTAAGAAGTAAATCCGTAGGTCCCCTGCCACTGCGATGTGTGTAGTAATAGGGTACAGTGGGCCAAATATGGCCAGAGTGCAAATAGATGCCTGCAAAACCGCATCATTGAAATCACTCAATCAAACAACAACAATACTTGCTACCTAGTTTTGAACGTTCAATTTTTCGTTGCTTATCAATAATCAAACGCGTCCGGAAAATGATTCCCGCATTTTTAATTTTAGAACAACATTCTTTTTTAGAAAGATATTTTTTTGCAGTTCTTTCCTATAGTTGCTACATTGGCTAGTTATATCGGCAGCATCAAATTAAGTTGTCATTGTTTTTTAGTTAGTAAAATTCGGTAGCTGCTAAACTAGTTTTTTCATTTAATAAATGTTTGAATGACATTTTGTTTTGAAATGTTTATGGATAATTGGTATACATAATTGTAGATTATGTATACCAATTATCCATAAACAACTACGTACTGTTGCGTTCATTAATAACAGATATTTTAAGTAGAATGACTAGATTATAATGAATAAAAAATTAACTGACCAATTACATTTTGTTTAACCGGTTTTTTTTGTTTCAGGTAAGTGGCGTTGGAAGTGCTGCGTTTCATAAATAGTGGTAAGATGAAACAGTGCGGAAAATTCTTGATCGTGAAACTTATGCAAGGTAGGAGAGCAGAGCAAAAAATAAAAAGGTAAGATGATAATATACCGAGATTCCGAATATACCGACCATTAACGAAATATATGCTTTTGGATTGTTTTACTGTATTGCATTCGATGTATGTATTTGCGTTTTTATTAGTAGTAGATTAGTAGATATCGGTTATTATAAGATTTTGCAAAATTTTGAGTGGATATTACATTTAGGGGACATTACCAATACTTCTCCTGTACGTCTCGGTATAACCGAGTTGGACAGCATATGAAGAAACAGTATGGTATATTTTAATATGCATCAATTAAAAAACGTTACGATGAATACAATACAACATAAAGGGTTGCGGTAGGCAATTGTAGTTTACAGCTTGATTGTTACACTATCTGCGAGGAGAATTAAATATGTCAATTTAGTGAAATTAAGGTGTGGTGCTAGCTCTGTTGGCAGAGCGCTCGTTTTTTAGACAGTACGTCAATCGTGGCTTGTGTTCGATTCCCCAGTATTACCCTGCAGCGTATAAAAATCTGCTATAAACAGCCACACATAATTCTCCAACTCCGCCGGCAATCACGGGATATTGATGCAGAAAAACCTTCTCTGGAATTTATGTTTTTACTTTAGCGCCGAGGAGAAGCACGTGGCAGAGAAGAAGCCAGTGCGCATTAGTGGGGCGAAAATGTTGATGATATTGATCGCTTAACTGTGAAATTAAGTTACTAGCTACTGTTATACGAGATTTTGTTTTTCAAGAACACAAAATATTACGTTCATTAAAATAATATTATATTCGTAGAATGGTTAAGACGACTTGCTTTTTCCAAAATAATTTTTTATGTAAAATTGTGTTGAGTACAGAAATGTTCGTATCGTTTTGTAGAGAAGAAATAGAACAACATAATTATAGCTGGGGGGATATCGTAGTTTTCTATTACCTCTCCGCCAATCTAGTTGTTTTTATGTAGTAATTGTCGCTACGAGCGAACAATATATTATTTATATTGTTTTATTCGTAACGTAAAATCCTTTAAAATTCTAACTATAGTTAACGTAATCATATACTTTCACACTGCAAGCCTATGAAAGATGCAGAGGTAGTCTGCTTATCCCCTAAAAACTTTTGTGATTTAAATAAATGTAGAACGGGTTAATTAGTTTATCCAATTAGCACAATATCGCTCTTTCGGGATATAATGAACAAAAATTTAAAAATGACGTATTTCTAGCCTCATGATACACAAAATATTTAGCACCAAGGAAGGTTTACCTACAAACATTTGTTAAGGGTTGTCGTTTATATAAGGGCAGGTTTGGATTTTTCTATGGGGTGGTAGTTTAAATTTTTGACGGTGTTTATGTGTTGCATACTGTGCCAGAAAAGATTTTAGTTGTGTATTTTCACTAACCCTTTAATAGATGACGTTTTTCTGGAATTTAAACTTCTCTATAAAATATTTTTTAATGCTTAATATCTTGGATGTAAAATACTAAAGCCACTAAAGTGCCATAATTTTAACATTTTTAGAAATGTATTTCCTTAAGTAGTAATCATAGTGTTGTATTTTCCCCGAGAGTATGTTTAACAGATATGTATAACGAGTAAATAATTGCAGTTCTAAAGATCGCCCTATAACCCAGTTGGAATGTATTTCGAAAACGATTCTAAGAAATGTGATTAAATTATATCATGCGAGACATCTAAAAGGCTCGAAAAATTATTTTTATTTTTGATGAAACTGATGTTTGAATTGTTGATCATTTGAATTTCCAGTTGCTCAAAAAAGTGGATTTTTGATTAAATAGAATATAAATAAACCTTTTAAAAACGAAAATTGAAGACCCCAGTTGGAAATTTCGAAAATTTCGAAACTATTGTGAATGTGTGCTTGATTCATATCAAATGATTTTTTGCCGAAAGCTTCGAAATTTAGGTCCCTACAATTTATTACAATTTTTCCTTTAATTAGCAGTACTATATCATGTACACCATTTGTGCAAATTCTTTTTGATGTATATTATACACCCCCGGGTGTAAAAGTTTTTTCATAATCGAAAAACGATAATTTAGGAATTTTATTTTATTATTTAGTTGTGAAAAGAAGTTCATATAATAAAATACAGATTTCGATGTTCTTATAATATGTAAGTAATCTAATGCGAGGTTAGAATATTGACAGAAGTGTAGTATTGTCAATATACTGAGATATTATCAGAAGTATGAAAAACATGCGACGAGGTCTCTCGCTCATATTTTGATAAAAATATTGCAACAGACAAGTGTGGTGGCAGCTGACAGATTGTTCCCTTTCTGGGCAAAACGTTGATTATGGCTTAGGTTTTATTACCCAGTATTACCACGTAGTGTATAAAAATCTTGAGATGCAACCCACCAAACACCATTTCCCAATCCGGTTAGCAATCGTGGAATCTTAATGCAAAAACTCTCTGGCCTTAGAGCTGAGCAGAAGCACGTGGCAGAAAGGAGGCCGGTGCCGAAAGGCTGTTGATTTAACTAGATTTAACTCCAACGGGCAGCTTCAATTTATTGACATCTCTACGTGTATGGGATATTGATATATTATTAATGAATATTCTAAAGAACATGCCAATAAAATTTCTATTGATATTGAACCACCCTCTTATCGTAGAAACCGCATTTCGGAAACAGTTTCAGTTAATTGAATATCATATTGTTTCCAAATTTTTTACATTTTCTTATAATAAATAATATAACTAGACGCATGATTTACTACATTACTATACCTATATTGTTCAAAGAAAAATAAAATTTTAAGTTTTTTTTTAGAAATATTGCAAAGTAGAAGCTTTTTATTTCTTCCTTACATATTTTGTTCTAGAACTATCGTAATGATCGATGAATACAAGAAAATTGTATTATTTTCTTTATTAGTATTAGTGGGCTTATTAATTACTTCCAGAAAAGGACGATACAGTAAATAGCCTATCGTTTTAAAACGACTGTTCCTTAGTTTCTTCTAGTTAATTATGCAATTTTCATAAAGGGGGGTCTCACGAAGCGAGGTTACTAGATATGCTATACAATTGTTGGTATAGGAATTAAGTCTGCAATAGTTTATGAACTGTGAAAATATTTATTCGGAGATTTTATAGATAAGTTTTAAATTCACATGCAGTCAAAAATAATTTTTATACTTATGATTCATTATTAATAATTATTTATAAAACAAAACACACGTAAGCAGATAAACTGGAAGGGAAAATACTTTGCCCTACATTGTTTATATAATTTTGTATAGATAGCAGATTTCGTTATAATGCCGCATTATCTAATGCTTTTTAATGTGTGAAAATCGGGAAAAAATAGGATTCACATTCACATGCGTCTATGATAAATTAGGTACTATTTTTACTGTGTAAATGATCAAATCATTAAAAGAAAAGAACTGCTGGTCTAAAGTTGACAACCAAACATCTAAATATTGCAATTATTTTTTTATAGGTTTGCTTTTTAGTAGTAGCTCGGATGAGTAAATGGAAATTTAATTAATATGGAAAAAAGAAGGTAACATTATTTATCATGACATCATTTTGAGAAGGAACGATTAAGTTCTAACTATTCAGCAGATGACATGCTAATTTCTAAAATATTAATATATGTGTGTTCTCTTTTAGAGTTTCTGCAGTTCTTGTAGTACGAATTATAAAGTATTTGTATTTACAGCACCGATCAACCATAAATAATGTAACGTTACGGACCCTTGTGTTGTGTTTATCTTGTATTCGTCGTAATTAATCGTGATCGTCTTAGGTTCGGATCTAGAGTAGTTGAGCTAAATACGTGAAATAAAACACCAGAGAGGTTTAATAATTTTATTAACGTCAATATTAGCTGCAGACTGCAATTTAACTACCTCCGGTATTCACCTGTTCAGGCTAGGAAACTGCAGGAAACCTTAGCCGAGGTAGTGCGACGTGATCTCAAGTATAACGTCTTCCTTCGGAAATTTAAACAATTTGCTCAGTAACCAAAATACCAAAGATGAAGTTATGGGCCTGTGCGCAGGGTGCTTTTCTGAAGGTGCAAGGTGAATTATTAAGGAACTGCAAGCTGCAGCTGAGATACCTCGAAGCGCAATCATCCAGCGAAGCCGTAAGCTGCTAAGATACCTCAAAGCGCTGGCAGGTGAAGGGTTAAGGGAACTTGACGCTGCAGCTGAGAGACCTGAAAGCGCAATCGTCAAGGGATGCCGTAAGCTGCAGAGATACCTCAACGTGCTGGCAGGTGAAGGGTTAAGGGAACTTGACGCTGCAGCTGAGATACCTCAAAGCGCAATCGTCAAGGAATGCTGTAAGCTGCTGAGATACCTCAAAGCGCTGGCAGGTGAAGGGTTAAGGGAACTTGACGCTGCAGCTGAGATACCTCAACGTGCTGGTAGGTGAAGGGTTAAGGGAACTTGACGCTGCAGCTGAGAATCTCAAAGCGCAATCGTCAAGGGATGCCGTAAGCTGCAGAGATACCTCTACGTGCTGGCAGGTGAAGGGTTAAGGGAACTTGACGCTGCAACTGAGATACCTCAAAGCGCAATCGCCAAGGGATGCCGTAAGCTGCAGAGATACCTCAACGTGCTGGTAGTGAAGGGTTAAGGGAACTTGACGCTGCAGCTGAGA
The DNA here is from genome assembly GCA_014611495.1 of Limonius californicus. Lineage (NCBI taxonomy): Eukaryota > Metazoa > Arthropoda > Insecta > Coleoptera > Elateridae > Limonius > Limonius californicus. The sequence continues at coordinate 25,932 of JABXWE010007520.1, forward strand.
TACCTCAAAGCGCAATCGTCAAGGGATGCCGTAAGCTGCAGAGATACCTTAAAGTGCTGGCAGGTGAAGGGTTAAGGGAACGTGACGCTGCAGCTGACTTACCTCAAAGCGCAATCGTCAAGGAATGCCGTAAGCTGCTGAGATACCTCAAAGCGCTGGCAGGTGAAGGATTAAGGAAACCAGTCAAGGAACTGTGCTTCTTGACGTTTAGATCAAGAATCTCCTCAGAACAACTTACTTCGGCTTTTATAGGCCAAAAACGGGTGTTGGATCGTGAGAACCCACCACATGTGCACCCCATTTTAAGAAACAACACGCATTTTATGGCCCCATTAATTTTGGAACTAATCATTTCCGTAAAAATAAGTTAATTGTCTGTTAAAATTCTGAAGGACCAAACTAAATAAATAACTCCCCTAATTTAGTGTTTAGTTAATACATCTCTGTGTGGAATGTCACCCATGAGGGTAGTCATCAAAAAATGTAATAATTTAGAAAGGTTACGGCCTAAACTAAACCAAACTTTTATCCCAACAACAGACCGCGCTAAAGTCAACTGTTATTGCATATGTACTTAAGATCATCTAATTCAAAGTCATATTGTTACTCAGAGACCTGAAATAAAGAACTGAAAGAAAACGCTGAAAAGTAACGTTTTAAATATGAATATATAAAATTCAACTACCGAGTAGGTAGTTTTCTTACAATTCTATCCATTGCATATGAAAGTTGATGTTTATTTTGTGTTCGTAGCCCTCATTAATTAGGTCTACTCGTAAAGGACAAACCCTTTACAAAAAATAAACACGTGTGAAGGAACGGCCGTTCCCAAAATTAATGAGGCGTGATTTCTAAACGCCAACTAAAATTAATTAGCAGTTACATTTTACATGAAATATTTATGCGAGTATAGATTAAAAATTAAAATTGTGAGCATAATGTCCCAAAGTTCAACTGTCTGTAACAATATAAACATAATGACAAATGCGGTCCGCCACAATGAATATTCTAAAATTTTTTCATACAGTACTTTCTTCATGTGACATGCAATATCCATGGATTAGCAGTTTGATAAAAAATTAAATTACAAAACATCTTGACAGCTTTGTTACGTAATTTTCAAATCCCCAACTAATCGATTTCGGGATATTTCGCATTTTCATGCGTCTTATATGAATTATCTTTGTCGGAGATTAATTGATAATAACTATAGTCCCCATGCGAACTCGGTTATCTCTTTATCTGTAAAAATTAGGATAAGAGCGGTAAAGCTGGTGATGTATTGGTTGCCTATGCCATTGTTATGCTCGTACATGAAAGAAGCCGTTCCTACAACTAAAATACAACATCCAGCATTCCAAAGATATACAAATTACATAACTTAAGTCGCGGCGAGATTTAAGAGTCGCGCCTGCGCACTGTTCGGCCAGGTGAATAGTTTACTTCCAACGTCTACCGAGAAAACATGCTAAAGTCAAGCTACGTGGGCAAAATTATAAATCGGACATGTAAACCGCATATGGTGATACAAACAACGGTGCCATGAATAGCGAGCGAGTGACGATCTCTCAAGTGCTTAAATCTAGTGTGTAGTGTTGTAAAAATCAGCTGACTCGTGTTTAAAATGCAGAAAAATGCAGTGGAATGTGGCTTAAGCAGGGTTTTGTGGAGTGTATAGTTAGGTTAGGTGGTTCTTCTACTGACTGAAAAGGTATTTGCGACACACGCCTACTTACTGTTTTACAATATTTATAAATATTACGTTGCCTGTACTTCTGTTTGGTTTTTTGCGGTTTTTGCTAATAGCAAATACATTATTTAAATGATTGTAGCTATATACGTAGTGTTTATGATTATACTACCTATAATGAAAACTCTTTCACCTGTCGTTTCGTGTAAAAATCCGACACGGTTTGTCGGTTATTTGAGTTATGTTCATACATATACATTTACAATAATATCAACATGTGGGTCATTCATCTAACAAGACCTTGTTGGTTATCGCTCGGCTTTTTTTAGACCAGTGTAAACCGAAAATATTCACTTTTTACTTTTATTTCAAATTAATTATATTTAAGTACCATACAGTTTTCAAATGCTAATATGTAATCATTTTTAATCATCGACACGTAGTCTAAATTTTCGTACAATGCCCCATAATTGAGCATTTCAGAAATTTTAAGTGACAGAATAATAGCGTGTCGGGCATTTGTTAGTTCTTATAATATCCACGAAATTGTTAATTAAGAGTTTAATTGATTCTTGTATAAATGGCGCTGTTTTTGTCTTGAAATTGGCTACTTTCTATTTTTCTCTATCCAGCCATAAATATATATGTACATGTTATTTGAAAGGATGTTTATGTTCGCCGGGTTTTGTGTCGAGAATAAGTCAAAATTTAGCGAATACGTTTGTTTGGGTTTGTGTAGCAGTATTTTGATCTAAGTACTACAATTTTAGATTGCATGTAGGATTACTTAAATGGCACCCATGTGTGCCAAAACCAAAAAATAAATATTCTAGTTTATGTAATAATAAAACTAAAACACAATTTTAACTTTGATTACTTTAATATGCTGTCATCAAAAAACTGCCACGGTTGCCTTTGGAACAACAGCAGAATGTGCTTAATAAGTTGCTAAAATTAATTGCTGCATTAAAAGTTCCTTAAACTATAAAAGTGACAAGTAAGTAAAAAAACAAGCGGTTATGATTTCCTAGGCCAACGCAAGAACTGTTTTTGTACCACACCGTATATTTGCAAATAATTAAATAGAAAGATGCTTGTCATTAAAATTCAGGGATGTATACATTGTAGTTAATTAACTATACATAACAGCTTTCTTAACTATGTGATTTTCTTATATCACAGAAGTGCATTTAACTAAAAAACTATTGTTAGGATTTTGGCAATTATAATAAAGGCGTTTTGAAATTTAGTTTTGTCGGATTAACAAAACATTGGGAGCAATCTCGTAAAAATTAAACATGCAACTTCGATTTATGCAACAACAGCTGTTACTAAAAATTCAGGTAATGCTGCTACGATATTTGTAGAAATTGAGAGCTTAAATACTATGAAGACCAAATCTATATCTAAAATCGGCGAAGCAATTTGAATTAAATATAAAATAAAAGGAGTAGGTATTTTAATTTAATTTCCCCCTGAACCGGCCTTTTCGATGATTGTGATTTTCAGTTAGTATGTTATTTTTTCAATCAATAAACTGTTTTAAATAATAAAACGTATTTTTAAATAAATGTAAATGTTCTACAGCGTACTAGAGTTGCCCGAAAATAGTTCCAAAATGCTATAAGGATACCTCGTGATCGATTTTATGTCAACATAGGAGAGTGAGTACACCAGATTGTACGTTTTACGGTTTATCTATTTCCGTTGTTAAGTTAGTTACGAGATAACTAAATCCGGTGGCAAAATAGTTACCTACACAATGTGATTCTAAACATGTTTGAAAAACTTAAGCATAGCTGAGGTTGTTTAACCCCTAAATCGCTTAGTATTTATTTTTTTCAAATTCGGCGCTGTTGCTGATGTGTGAGGCCTCAAAATTTTTTAATTTAATTCATTAAAATGTAAATACTTTTTGTTTCTTGGCGGGTTGTGATAAACTTCGTTGTTATGGAAGGTTAACAGTCCATGCTTATTTTCCACCGGAAAAATGTACAATTGAGTGTGAAAAGTGGATGAAATATGACCCAGGAATGAAAAGTTGGTTTAAAAATGTGTAAATTAGGGTATCTTGAGAATGAGATTTTTAGGTTTTTTTCAGCTTCTGAACTAGTATTCTGATTTCCAAAAAATGGGTTTGTCGCAATTTTTTGTAAAACTTAATATTTAAAGAGTTATCTAACAAAGCTTCGAATATAAATAACAATTAAATACATGCATACACCTAGTTTCCAAATTTTTAAACCAAAGTGTTCCCTTCTGGGTCAGATGGCATCCACTTTTTACATTCAATTGTATATTTTTCTTTACTGGAAATTAAGTGACAAAAAACAAAACAATTATTTACATATTCTTCGTACCGATGTCAAAAAAAAAATACTAGATGGTTTAGGGACCTTAGCTATACATGGTTAAAGTTTCACACATGTTTAGAATCACCTTGTATATTGAAAATGAAATAAGTACAAGTTGGTTAAAAACAATTCAAAGTAAAAAAGTAGATGACCATGTAAATTTTCTTTATAGTGGCAACGTTGTAATCACCAATTGTTTGGCTGAAGCATTATTATGGAGGTTGCATGTTTTAAGAATATGGAATGGAATATTTAATAAAATGTATTAATTTTGTGATAATATATTTAAACTTTACTACTACATTTAAGTAGAAGCGAAGCTGATAATTTATCTGATTGAAATATAAAAAGCCGTATATACGTGATCGCTGTTCGAACAGCGTTGTCATTTACATTTGCGTAATTTTTATAAAACATTATTGAATTTCGTGTATTTTACTTTCTTGTTTTTCAAATGATGTGAAGTTATTCGTATGCCCTGCGAGCATTTTTTTGATTATCTTCAGCCATTTCCGCGTGAGGAACTGTAGTGGCGTAGTTCCACTGTGTGCACTAATTCTGAAATTTTAAATTTCTAAAGTAGTTGTTTTTCCATTGGAAATATATTGATGCACACTATAGCCCTTGTATAATACAGTATTAACCTACAGGATATGGTTTCAAAGCGATTAACCCGACAAAACTTTCATATATCTGTTGTTTACTATCATAATAATGGCAAGGCCTCTTAGTTACGCTCATACATACATAGTTACGCGAATACATACATAGTTACGCCAATAAACAACATAATAATAATTTTTATTTAGTTAATAAAATAAATAACTAGTTTAATTGTCTATTCAATAAATAATCTTGTCTGATCCCACTTGACCTATGAGTTTTCATCGGTTAATTAACTTAAACAACCTCGTTACCGACTCAAATTGTGAAAATTTGATGAATAATAAAAAACCGAAAGCCCCTAGCTTTTTGTTTGTTGCTATACCACAAATTTTCGTAAATCAATCGATAGATGCAAATCTCTCGAGGTATTACTACAGAAGATATGTATATTTGGGGAAAAATAATACGAATGTAATAGATTTGTTGTTGCTATCAATAGTTTTTAAAAATGCTGGACGTGGAGTATATTTATATATCTTGAACTTTACATCGAAGTTCTCCTAAAACTATTTTTTCACATGTTGTGTAACTACATTAAATACAAATTACTGAATCTATCAAAATCAACTGTATTTATTTATTTACACACCAGATTAAGTTGTTTTCATTGACATTTACCAAATTGCTTATTTTGGGACTAGACGACAGCTTATGCTTTCAAATTTTGATAAGAATTTGTGTCTAGCTACTGAACTGTGTATCCTTGCGCTTTGGGCATCAGCTTATTTATTTTTAGAATGATTTTATACGCCCCCCGAACTGCCTGTTAACAAAGTTAATGGCCTCGTTTGATTTTTTCAGAATTGTTAAGGAACTAATCTTGCCAACATTGACAATTTTTTATGATTTGATATTGAAAATATGAAACTGATAAATTGATAGTAGCATCTAACCAAAAAATTGGACAAAACTTTGAAGATACTCCAATTTGAGCATCATAGCACTATTTTATTAATATAACGTATTATTTTGTATATTTCAATATCATATTTTTGATTTATGATAGAGCCGAATGCTTAAAATTAAGGTAGATTGTACCTGGAGCAAGATGTCTATGTCAGTTGTAAAACATTAATCTAATTTCTTAGGTGTATATAAATTGTAGTTTGTATTACAAACTCAGAACTTTGACCTTTGCCTGGGGTTATTCATAGGTGCAATTAAACAATTATGACAAGATATATTTGTACCTTGGAAACTGATGTAATAAAAGTTTTCGTTATGCACTTAGACACATAAAGTTATATGACCTACGTTAAAAATTATGTAATCGTGTTGTTTGTTCTTGAAATCTTGCCTTTATTGTACGGTTAGTTTTTTAAATTTTGGTTTACCTCTTCATGTATAAGGTATGCACATTGTATTCAAGTTAATATAAAGTTCATCGTTTTATCATGTAGCACGATTCTTCCATTGTCGATCGAATGAGTGTCTGGGTAAAATTCCCAAGTAAGCTAGAGTAGGTTGCCAAATTTGATCTTTTTATTCTAAAAAAACATTATAAAACGAGTTCAACCAAATATGTGGGTATAATGTTTAAGAAAACCTTGAGCTTGTTTGTCCAGAAAATTCCGAATAGAATTGCCTCACAAAGAAGACTTATTTCTAAACCAGGGGACAACAGTTTCTTCTTTTTCAAGGTCGCCCACCCTGTCTGCGTAATTTGCATAATATGTTTTGAAACGAGTTGCTATTGTTGTTTCCCCTTGGTCCTTATTTGTTTTACCACAGTGACTAAACGGCTTGTAGCGTTGGACAGTGGTTATTCTTAGGTTTACCGTTACTTCTTGCTGTTATTTTCTTTTACTGTTGCATGTATAATTGGCAAATCGATCGTAATGACATGGTCCCGTTTAGTATAAACATAGAAAGTCGTTATTTCTTTGTTGTATAAATGAGTTGTGGATTGGCAGTAATTTCCAAACGCCTATATTGCGTCCTTTTGGCGTACTGCTGTAATTTTCATCCTCAAACATACCATAAAAATTGATCAAATTTCATTTTGAGTATGGCGACTACTTTCTACAGTTAATATTATTGTAGAAAAAATGTGTTTCTGGGGTTCTTATTTACGTCCTGACGTACCTATTAAAAGATATTTTTGTCGAATTGCTTCTGAATTATGACGTTCCGCAAGGCAACTGAAATAAGTGTTTTTTATTGTCACTGTGGCGACCTTACTACGAATGTATTGTTTTTTTAAACTAGTAGATATCATATTGAAGATTGCAGTGAAAGAATTGCCAAAGTAGTGCAAATTTATGTTAAAAATAGATTAGGACTAAATCTAAGTGGATTTTTCACTGTATCTAAATCTACCATTCTGTAAGCACATAATGCGCACACCCCAATATTAAAAATGATTTAATTAGAAAAAAGAGTATCAAGTTTAGTTAGTCGTACGCTAATCGTATAGCGTTTTACATTGGCTGCAGTTATCTCTCCAGCGTTAAAACTGACGGTCGTACATCCTATAGTCTATATAAAATTTTGTGTTTTCAGGCCGGTTTAGATTCCCCTTAAAAACAAGTCAATGATTGTTTTTCCATCATTTGATACAGTATTTCTTTCTTTTAGTTGTGGATTAAAAATGTGCTTTAATATCAGACTTTTTTGAAGAAACTTTTAGTTTAAAATTATTCAATTTCACCATGGAAAAATCTCCAATATGTGCAAAGGATATCGTTAAGTATTTTTATACTTAGTTAAAAAAATTTCATATACGTTCATGGTTAATTTTGTTTGTTGCTAATTTACATTTTTTTTAGTTCCTCAACCCACAGCTGGTACAGATGATGATTCGTTAAAGTTTTACTGGTGTTCTATAGGAAACTCGATGAATTTAAACTTATACTTTTAGATAGCATTTCCCCGCAAAAATTCTATAGTTACTCTAAATATTTATACACAACAATAAAGAGAAAAAATATTGTATCAAATGACTGAAGTGCAATCACATTTATAAGCCTAGCGTAAAGTCATAACTAAAAAAATATTCCCCCACATAATTATGTAGATAAGAGCTTTAAGAGAAAAAATTAATTTGTATTCTAAAATTAATATTAATGGTAGAAAACCATTGTGCCCATAGCTTTTACTTCCTTTATGTGTGAAATACATTTTTTATTAATAAGTAAAAGTACAGAAATAGCGAAAAAATGTATTTTGTTTCAGGTTGTTCTTAACTACATATTTTGAAGGAAGCAACTACTCAAAAGTTTTTTCATGTTAAACCCCAAAGAAGAACTGAAAAGGGATTAGTCTCTTCCTGTAATAAAATCTGTTTATTTAATAAAAGAAGTTAACTGGTAAACATTGGGCTCGACATCAGTGTAGATAGAGGCGTAAACGTATTTACAAAGCTTTTAAAAACGTTGTAGTAGATAGTCATTATAAAGTTACATCCATTCCCTAATTTTTGTTTTTGTTAACTATAGTACGAGGATATCTAGTTATGTATGACTGTTTTAGAGATAATAGAAGTAGAGATATGAACCGTTTTTAGGATCTTCTCAAATATTGGTAGATATTGTTATATAAACCATTTCTGAATTGTTTCTTATTTTATCAAAACGATTCTCTTTCGACCTAATAATTTGTTCAATAATATTGGTTAAACAAAGGTGTAATGTAAAGGAATTAGTTTAACACAGGTATTGCCTGTTTCATTAATTACATATATATCTCGCAATAATAATTATAAATACTTATCATAATTGCCATTATTAAATACCCATTAGTCTTACTTTCGTCGTTTACCTAGCAACCTTCTAGGATTTTGTATTTGTGTTTTGTAGCTGATAATTATTGCTTGCAAATGTTTAAGTCCAGCAGATTTAATATTTTCTAGGTTATCTAGATTTTATAAGAAATTAATTACCGTGAAATTTACAATTATCCGAAGTAAATGGAAAACCGAATTTGTTGTGTCGTAGCAAAAATAAAAGTTATTTTTAGTTTCTTCAAGGTCCGCCGCATAGGTCAGAGGTGCCGTGGTTAATTAACCGAGTTTCTTCTTTATTTTAACTTTTAATTAAAAAACTGCGTTATGGCATTTTAACTAGCGTTAATTGCGAATTGTAAGGAATTTATCCAATATACCTTTTCGTAATTGGCAATTTTCTAATTTCAAAAGTGGTGTTCTCTCTCCCAGACTATAAATACTTTTCAGTAGTTAAAGGCAATTCCAAATGAGAACATGTTGTCGCCAAAGGTAATTTTTTTTAAACCCAAACGAATACCTGTAATGGTTGATTTAGTCAAGGTATCCAAACCGAAACCGCAAAGATGTAAGTAGATCTGTTCTTATTTACGGATTATATTATTGTTACCTATCTTTATTGTTCCATATTTCTAGCGGGATATTATAAAAAGATCACACAGGAAATACTGGTTTTTTAAAAAGTTCCTATTTTTGTGCGTAGATATTTTGAGCGCATTTGATGAAAACAGCTAAAATCATCCTCCGCCACAAAAGCTATATTAAACAATTAGCAAGCAAGCAAGCAAAGGCTGGGTATTTTAATAGTCCTTCTGGAAAACTTTTAGACGTTTGTATCATTCAGTGGTGCTCCCTTAGCGTGTTTACACGAATCCACTACTCAAATACGTCTAGAGACTGCAATGTATGTAGGGTGTGAACTTTATTAAATGGGAAGGTCTAGACAAAGTGCTTTGACCGTTTTGTACTAATATTTTTCTAAAACATACAATGATTGCCTTATGGTATCATTAGAATTAGGACGTTGGTTGTCGATTATCAAAATAATTTGCGGTGGAGTTTCAATTTAGAAATGGAATTATCAGAACAATGCATTTTTAAATATTAAATGGGTATTTACCCGTGTGTGGTGGTAGCTCAGTTGGTAGAGCGCTCGCTTTCTGAGAAAACGTCGATTACTATGCAGATTTATAAAAATCTTATCTGCAACCTACTACACACAATTTCCCAATCCGGCTTGCAACCGTGGGATCTTAATGCTAAAAAACCTTCTCTGGAATTTCTGTCATTCGAATTCGACGTTAAATTGTAGGTCCCCCGTGTTTCTACCTTAGCGCTGAGGAGGAACACGTGCTAGAGAAGAGGCCGATGCCTAGCAGTGGGATAAGAGGTTGTCAATGATGATGTTGATGATTTACCCGTATCATAACACTACTTGCAAACTTTTTGACGTAATTTCTCTTAAGTTTTATTATTTGATAACTTTTATGATGGAAATAATTAAAAGAAGTAAATTCATAAAGATACGACAGTTCCTGAAAGGTATGAACTCATCATCATCATCATCATCTGACATGGAGCTGACTCGAGGGTCGATCCTGAATTACGCCAGGCCCATCCCATGCCAGTAGGTGGGTAGGAATTTAAGGGATAGGGTAGGATCGGGTGGGGTATTGCACAATGTTAGCATCTCTGCAATGCATACCACAAGACACCGCTGCTGCAACACCGGGTAGTTAGTATGCTACGCATCAATGGGATTTTTGAGTACGTAACCGAGATCGGTATGCGATTATGCATTTGAGCCTAATAACTTTGGTATCAAAGTTTCACATTGTTCTTATTTCACATCTATCTCTTGTTCTAAGGTTACAGATTGCACATATCTTAGTTTCCTTATAACTAATAAACTTCTTAATATTTACTCCCAAACTTATTTAAACTGTCCTTTATGCGATTAAGCCTTTGAGCCTAATAGCTTTGGTTTCAAGTTTTACATTGTACGTATTTCTTATCTATCTATTGTTTTAGGTTAACAGATTGCTCCTATCTTAGTTTCCTAATGACTAATTAACTACTTAATATTTACCCCACTGAGTTCCAGTATTTTACAACCTAGTTGGCAGTTCGCTTCTGGATTGTACTTCCTTCTTTTCCCTAACCTTCCCCTCTGCAGTAGACAGCTAGATATCCATCGTTTTCTTTCCCGCTGGTACATGTTTCGTTTCTTCTCCGTTGTTTTCCCCGTCCTCACTCTCTTTCTTCTTTTTCTCCCCCGTTAGCCTGTTCGTCTGTAGTCGATTCTTGATCGGATTTTTCCATTAGTGCTTAGATTCTTCTTGCCTCTCTTCCTCTTTTCTTCGTGTCCATTCCTCCAATGTCTGTTTAGGCCTGCCGGTGTTTTGGATGTCCCTCTCCAATGATGTATTCCACGTGTAGCATGTTCTTCCGATCTTCTTTTCTTCTGTTTGCATGGCATACGCTTGCTATAGAGGATGGTTGGCAGGTCTTCTTAGGATATGTGCCCAGTATTTGAGTCTTGGTGTTGTGAGCCGTTTCATTATTGTTTTCTCTTTTAGAATTTCTTGTGCCGTCGAACTGTTTTCTTCCCCTGTGGTTAGTTGAAATAGTTTGAGGATTTTCTTTTCCATCCTTGGCAGTGCCATTCTGTTGGCTTTCGTGATTGCGGTGGTTTTCAATCCGTATAGAGCAGTTGTGGCTATAATGGAGTTGTATATTATCTTCTTTATTCCGTTTGGTAGTTTGTGTTGTTGGAGGAGCTGGAGAATCATATGTGTGGCTTGGTGTGCTTTGGTTTTTCTCTGGTTGACTGTCTCCGGTCTTGCTAATGAGTGCTGCTCCTCTAATTCTTTCTTTGTCTGGGGATCTTACCATCACTTCCCATTTGCTGATGTTTATTTCTAATCCTGCCTCTGTTAAGTTTGCTATCAGCATGTTCAGCCTCCCCGCGTCTTCCTCCTCTTCCGCTATAAGTAGAAAGTCATCCGCATAGGCAAGAATTTTAGACAGGTTAAGGTTTTCTTCGATTGGTGATGCTGTCGTCAAGTGTGAGGCAGTTTTCCGTAGGATCCCGTGCAAAGTCATTGTGAATAGCCTGGGCGAGAGTGGGCATCCTTGCTTTACCCCTTTCGTTTTCTTATATACTTTTGTTCTCTGCCCAAACCATTGGAACATCGTATTTTCCTGTAGACATGCTGTTATTATCCGGTTGATGAGATAGTGCGGTGTTCCTGAGTCTTTCAGGGCTATCAGCAGGGACCAGTGCCGTATGGTGTCGAAAGCTCTTGTTAGATCCAGGGCTACCAGTACCGTTTTTCCTCCCCCTCTCCATCTTTCATCCAATATTCGTCTCGTTACATATATATGGTCTTTCACAGATCTGTTGTTTAGGAATGCTGCTTGATACGACGGTATTTCTGGGGTTGTCTCATCCAGTGCTCTCAACAGGTATTTTGCGTATATTTTGTATCCTACACTGCAAAGGCTGATTTTTCTGTAATCTGTCGTGGTTTTCGGGTTTTTAACTTTTGGTAGTGGGATTTGCAGAGTTGTGATCCATTCCATTGGTACTATCGTTTTGCATACTGTTTATATAAAGGTGGCTGGGGCGGCTTGTATCAATTTCACTTGTACCTGATCTATTTCTGACGCCTGATTTTTTCTCAACGAAAGTATTATTTCAGTGATTTCCTCTGTGGTTGGAAGTGTCCCCAGTGGCCAGTGATCCGTTTCTGTAATTTCTTACTGAGCTGTTCCTGTTGTCTTCAGATCATTTTACCAGTGTAAAATAGGTATGTACCCTCGCTGTGTTGGCTCTCATTGCTTTCCTCATGTATTTGTACGTATTTCGTAACCTTAGTTCCGGTGGATACTGGTTTATATTCTGGAAGAAGTATTCACACTTTTCTGCTTCGTGTTGTTCTTGGGCCTGTCTTTTGTTAACGGTTGCTTACCATAGCTCTTTCTTTTACTGGGGGTTTCTGTTCCTATTATATCTAAATTATGATTGTTGATGCCGTGATAGGGCCCTCCTTTTTCTGGGGGTCATTGGCGACGATGGCCTATTTAAACTTTGCCGGGCGGCTGTGAGTTCCTTATAGATATGTACTACTACAAAAAAATAATGGTGCGAAACACAAAGGATAGAAAAAGAGTTGGAGAAAGGAAAATATTACATCAATATAGGAGAGAGAGAGAGAGAGGAGATTCCGACAGTGAAGTGTCTTTTTAATAGAATATATAAAGAACAGAGATTTGCGAACATGACAGCATTCTTCAATAGTTGGAGAGGTTGTGTGCATGAGGGTGTGCTAATAAGTCTGAATTGATCTGAATTGATTATTAAAATATGGGAAAAGGCAATTTAATGATATCACATTACGACTGTAATAAACAATCTAGGAACATAGTTATTTACCCTAAATCCATACGATTTCACCAATACTATAACAGGTTTACGTATATCCTTCGTAACTATAGGACTCCTAGGGTTGATACCTACGCGTAACTTTCAAAATGATAACATTTAAGGCGTTCCTTCAGCTTACCAAAAAGAAGGTACTCGGATGCAACAAGATCTTGGACTGTAGGGTGGATACGGATGTCACGGAAGTTCAATAACGCGACATTGTACTGCCGATTAACAAAAATCAATTGCTTGGCCTTAATTTGAACAAACTGATAGTAATAAATTGTATTTAATAAGGATCAGATGGCTAGATACGATTTCTTCCTTTGGAGATTTAAGACATTATTTACAACATATGCCCCAATTGCTTACTATTCAATTGTTGAATGTACGTCAGCATTTAGGAACAAAGTAGATACTCATTTCCTTTAATTTATTATAAATACCTGCAACAAGCATACTGTAGAGGTCAAATAAAAACCTTAATGTTCGCAAGGTTGAACGCACTTACAGGTAATTAAACCTATTGCAAAATTTGCTACTGTAGGTGGATTGGTAGGTGGCAGTAGGTTCCTTTTATGATACCCTCGCATTTTGTGAGACATTTAACTGTATTTAATTTGTTTCCTAAATATGTTTTTTAAGTATATCGACCGAATCTCGTTTGAGGTTAATGATGATGGGATTTGCTTAAATTTTACAAAATATGGATCTTGTACGTTAGAAATACATATAACTAGACCCATAATTGTAGAACCCGTCAACCTTGAAGTAGAACCTGAAGGTTACTCGAATTGATAGAATTTGTATCAAATTTTGGAAGTCATATAAGCAGATATTGTAGGTAATTTAACAATAGTAGGTACTACACAACTGTGGCTTTAATTGCCAATAAACAATATCCACATTTACGAATGACCTAGAAATATTTTTTGCGAACGTACTTTACGATTAAAGTGCAACTAAGTTCATACGGTTTAATTATCAGATAACCAAGATCTTTAATTATTAAAATAATATTTGTCACTAATCAGTATCTAAACATCGAGATAACGCTTTTTAAAGGTTATAATCTAATGGATTTAGGTGATACATAGCGGTAATAACTGTGTGTAGCACACCTAACTTTTACGGAGTTACTAGGACCATTTAAATGAGATTTTTTTTGAACTGTGGTAATTATTGTACCACTGTATAATTAACATTCCGCTTTATAGAATTCAGTTCATTCCCTCTGAATCCTACTTGTATTTTACAAACAATTATTTATAGTAAAACAGATTATAACTGGAAATAATATCATGACATATTTTGTAATTCTACTCTAAATAGTCTGCTATTATTTCCCATATTAGTATAATATATTGCAGTAAATATAAGATGTAAGCGGTAATATTATACGGTTATTGAATTAATACGTGATCGTCCATGGTCGCTCATGTGTGTGAGCTAGCTGCATTAGAATGCACAACATCCCCCGTACTTGCGTCATGGGAGGCTTCTTCGTAGAACCTGTGTAAGTAATATTAATGACACTTGATTGTTGGTAATTGCTATAGGTTAGGTGTGGATAACCCCCAAAGGCCACAGTTTGTATTTAATTCCCCATGCCGTTACCTTACCAGTATTTAATTGCAAAAAGTCTTGATAACGTTAGAGTGATCACGTATTTGTTTGACATAACTCCAAGGTATTCTTATTCAAATCGTTCATTCATAAAGACAATTCTGGGAACCTTAATTTAAACTCATCTTACCATTATAACTAGATAGTGAATCACACTGGTGGAGTTACGTAAACCATTACCTCTATGAATAACATAAGACCAGGCTCAAGAATCTCTTATAATAATTAAATGTGGTACCGCTGCTTGTTAAGGTTGTTAGTATGGGTATTTTTGTCACAGGTGTAAGCTTTAAGGTCTACAGGATTGTAATTCTGAAAACTGGGTGGCAAACGTTTGGCTCAAGTTTATGTTTTAAATTATGCATTATTCGTACATGGCGTTGAGTGGCTGTAGTCGGACTTATAAGGACGAATGTGGCAAAAATATCGAAGTTGGACGAAGTGGGTTGTAGAACTTGTTTGAAAAGTGAAACTTTCACATCTTACGTGTCAACATGTCGTGTGTGTAATTCGATCATAATTTGATAGCTCTGTGCTCTACAGTGTTTATCAAAGTTACATATTTTTGTGTAATTCTAGAAGTGGTAAATGACTAATAGCCATTATTATGCATTAAGAAGAAGGTGTAGAAGTTTTTTTGTTTGTTTAGGTATATGATTTTGCCATAGAATTACATGCAAAAAATACACCAAACCAACTAAAAAGGGATATTAATGTTTCATCTCAAATGCAAATAAGTGGTCCGTCAAAAGTATGGTAATAAAGCTCTATTTCGTGAAAATATTAGGTATTAAAAAATTCAGTATACTTGACCTGTCTATGCTATTTGTAGCTACATTTTAATGTGTTTTGCATTTGTGCATGTTATCAATTGTTTGAGATGTAGGAGCAGATTGTTTCCTCTTTTTAGCTAGATGTATATTAATGTTAATGTAAATATTACATTTCGGAAAAAAATGCATTCCTATAAACAACAACCAACGAAGAGATTTAACTACTAAGCAGCTAAGCGCTTTATATTGTAGAAGACGACTAGCAAACTATTACACCATGTTTTTATTTATTTTATCTGATTATTTCAAACTATTGGGAAATCAATTATACGTGTGTTTTCTGATAATGAATTATATAACATCCGATATTAGTATGACGGTACGCTCTTCATTTTAGTGGCCAATCAGGCAATACTTGTCTCGGCAAATTATTTCCAGCATGGCGTAGGAGAGAGTGAGGTAAAATAAAATCGCCACCCTGTTCACCACACTTAACATCCCTCAATTACTGCGTGTAAAGTTACTAATTATACCAGGTGAATAGATGACCCTGACAGATACTATGGTATTGTACGGTTTTTCTAACGCTTTCCATTTTTGAGAACGGACGTACAACTTGGTCATTTTAAATTAAACACTCTGTACTTTCTATTCTGGGTTGGTAGGTACATTAAACTCTGAATCCATTTTGATTTTGAGTTTTGGGATCGTTTATTGATTGTAAATATATATTTCTTTCTTAAAATGTTTTTGTAATGTAATCACATTTTCTACATGTAAGCAGTTATGTAGAATTTAAAATCACCCTCAATCTTTGTCGAATGCTGTACTACCCGCTTCCAAAATACAAGATTTGAGTTTTAGAGGATCATAAACCGACCTGACAATTCCAAATTAAATGTAACTTTATACCAGCAAATCATTATATCCTTTTTCCTCGTTCTTTCTGAGGTTTAGGGCCATTTACCTGAACCGTAAAAAACGAACTGCAACAATGTACAAGCCTCTGTGTATAGTATACCACAAAATAAATTTGTTGCGGAGTCGTGGCATTGTTCGGTTGTTATTAAAATTAAAGGAATTGACATTTAGGTTGTGGGAAATATGTTTTTAAAGGATGGTAGTTTGTAATAAGGTGCAAAAAATTTTGTTTCAATTAATTTACTTGTATCATTAGCGCGAGTTGAATTCACCGTATTTTTGGAAATTGTTTATGAATTCTTCTATAATTTTTTCCCTATATTTAATTTTGGATATATTCCTACTAGTTAAATAACCCACATGTTGAAAAGTGTAGCAACGGTGACAATAGAAAACACTAATTTTAGCTCATTTTTTGTCATTGTAGTATACCCCCAAAGACTCTTATTCAGGAGTAACTGGATCATTCCAGCAGCAGAATATAAGTGGGTTCAAGATCAAATGTGTTTAAAGAACAATTTTAAAATGTAGTTAAAAATAGCAAATGGTGAGTCAAAGAATTTTTTAAATGATATCAAAAACCAGCTTTATTCCATACTTTTGCGGACTCTGTATATGAATATGACAATTCCGCCAAATGTATTTGTTTGACCAGTTTGAATCTTTTGTGTACTTTTCAAACCCACGCAAGCTATTGCTATAATTATAACAGTACGTCTTGCCTAAAAAGGCTGTTGCGTGGGTCGTACCATTTTCCATATGGTAGTATCATAACAGGTTAGGTATTACTTTCACTGCTTTCCGAATTGGGGTCCCAATGATGTGGTTAAGCGTAAACGCGATCTTGATTTTTGTGACATGTCGTAGGTGTGAGCATCCTTGAGCTAGATGATTTGCATTGACTTCAATTTATTTTTTACAGCATGGCATTTTGGTATCGGACGAGAATGGGGTTTGATGGTATATTTTGACATTTACACAAAAATTCTTCCGTATTGCCACGCTTTGCCAAATAGGTGGGTGGCCTGCATCGGATATTTTTAAGCTTGTAGGTATTTAATAACCCAGGAAGTAAAGGCGCGAAAATATTTTAAGTTTAACATTTGTAGCTGTGCTATTTTGCAAATGTAAAGCTTTTTAGATAGTAGTTGTTTTGCCAGTTCACTCATTTCTACCTACGTTAAGAATAGCTTGAACGACATCATTAACATAGCGTCTCACAACATGTTAAAAAAAGAATAAACATTGTACAAAGCAAGCAGTTGTCATGAGAAGAAATAAAAGGGTAGAACTTGTACGGTAAATGTACAAAATTCAGTAGTTTTGAAAGCGATTGTCATTACTCTATCAAACAATATAAATTAATTACAACTGCCATCCATTAAGAACATACTGCAACCGCCCTAGCTTTTATCTAATTTTCTTAAAATTAGAACAATGGGATTGTACGAGGATGGTTCGATAACTACGTGGCCTAACAAAGAAAACACAAGTTTTTTTCGCCAAAAAAACATTTTATTTTTCAATATAGTCTCCTGCTCGCTCAACACACTTATTCCAACGATATTCCAAATTAGCAAATGCCTTCATTGTAGGTCGATGAATCCAAGTCCTCGAAATAGCTATTTACAGCAGCGATTACCTCGGAGTTAAACGAAAATCTCTTACCGCCGAGCCATTTTTTACTTTCCCATACCTTATAGGTATAGGGTAAGTATTGAAATCATGAAAATTTTCGAAATCGAGATTTTAACGGATATATCCGTTTTGGGTCTCTAGGAACCCAAAAAAGTGGTTTTTAAAAAATGTCTGTCTGTGGGTGGGTATGTACGTACGTATGTACGTATGTACGTATGTGACGCTCCTACAGCCGAAAGTATTGCTCCGATTTTGATGCGCTTTGGAATGCGGGGGTGTATCGAAAATTCATCGAAAAAATAAGCTTTTCAAAAAAATCCGAAACCGGAAGCGGAAGTTACGCATGTTTTTTTGGTATCACTTTTTTCGTGATTACAATTTTGAAACTTTTAGTTTTAGTTTTTTGCCGAACTGGCTAGCTTTAAAATGAAGGGCGCTATAATTTTTTGAAAATTTTGAGTTTAACGCCCAATTACTCGAAAACGGATGAATCGATTCAAATGATTTTTATTTTCTGAATAGTATATGAATGGTAAAATGAGGTGATATAAAAAGTTTTTTGAAAAATTATAAGGGGCCTAAATTACGAATTTTCAAAATTTTGGAAATTTTCAAAAAATTATTTCTCAAAAACTGCTCCAAGGAATTTTTTAAACTTCATATGTCGATAGACCTCGCAAGGGGCTATCGATATGTTTTTTGAAGAACTCCGTAATTTTCCTGTGGCGCCTTCTACGAAGCTTGGAAGTTTGAAATTTCAAACTCCTTTAATTAATAAACGAAAAAAGATAGGAAGCTGGGGTTTTCACTGAATCGCTCAGTACGTAATGGAGCATATGAATATGCAAAGAAATATTACACTCGTGGATATACGTAAGCGCACCGGCCCCCTCCCCCCTCTTTTTTAGAAAAATATTTTTTTTATTCTAACGGTTGTTATTTGTTTGCGTCAAAGAATCTTTTTCCGCGAAAATAAAAAAATCGATTTTTTATGCCCTACAAAATATAATTTCCAGGGACTTAGAAAATTTTTCCTCGGTAGCAACAGCGATCGGTACTAGTTAGACCGCGCGACGTATATAGTTAGAGAATGAAGTATGCCTGGTTGCATATTAAAAGGAAATTAAGGGGCACCGCAGATATTTGGCGGGACTTCTTACAAACCTTGTAAGTCTGTTCGTTACGAGGCAAGGTTTTAGGATAGCACTTGAACAACCGTTTTGAGGAAAATAACTCTACTGTTGAATAAAGATGATATGAACAGTTTCCAGTATGGGAAAGTCCAGGGAGGCAGTCGCGTCCACTTATTCAGGTTTGGAAACAGATGATAATCGCCGGGAGCCAAATCTGGGGAATAGGGCGAATGGGGCACTAATTCAAATCCCAATTCATGAATTTTGGCCATTGCAATTGCAGACTTGTGGGCAGGTGCGTTATCTTGACGGAACAGCATTTTCTTCTTTACCAAATGAGGCCGTTTCTCTTTGATTTTGTCGCTAAGTTGTTGTAACAAATTGGCATAATACTCACCATTTATTGTTTTCCCCTTTTCTAAGTAGTCGACCAAGATATTCCATGAGAATCCCAAAATACGGTTGCCATAACCTTTCCTGCTGACAAAACCGTTTTTGCCTTCTTTGGTGGCGGAGAACCTTTGTGTGTCCATTGTTTGGACTGTTCTTTGGTTTCGGAAGTATAATGGTGGACCCAAGTTTCATCGACGGTTATGAAACGGCTCAAAAAATCCTTCGGATTGTGGTAAAAACGTGCCAAAATGTCGCGAGAAACACTCAAACGATTCAATTTTTGCTCCGGTGTGAGCAATCGCGTCACCCAACGCGCCGAGTATTTTTTCATTTCCAATTCTTCAGTTAAAATTCTGTGCACACTGTCATTTCAGATACCCACTATGTCTGCTATCTCGCGCACTTTTACTCGACGGTCATCCAATATGATATGGTAGACTTTTTCAATCATATCCGGGGCAGTAGCAGTTTTTGGACGTCCACTAGTCCACCCAGTTTTTAACCATTGAAAACGAAGGAGCGGATTCCAATAGTGTTGAATCCAGCTCTGCTTTGATTTCGGTTGGTGTTAAGCCTTTCAAATGAAAGTAAGTACTTTATCACTGCTCTCAACGCAGTTTTTTTCCATTGTTTACAAAATCACACGAGACGTTCACTTTGGCGTATTGTCAAAAACAGACTAATTGACAGATCGCTCTGTAGTGCCATATTTAATCTAATAAAGGATCTCTGTGTTAGGCCACATAGTTATCGAAGAATCCTCGTAATGTTAGTTATTTTAGCATAACGAGTAGCTAATTACAACATAGTTGAACGATTATTTCCCCAATAGAAGGGCACGATCAATAATAGCCTTCATTTTGGATACGATAAGGAAATGAATATCATTTATTGCCTACACAAAAGGCTGCACTAGGTTTCGAATTTCCAGGGTGGTTTGCTTGCTTGCTTGCTTCCTTTGAAAGAGCGAGATCTAGGACGCGGTTTTCCAAGCATCGCTATGCACTTAGGCCACATTTGGCCCATTGTACACCCTAACTAAGAATTTTGCCTATCTGGGGTAATTCCAACTCCAGTAGTGATTTTTAACGTGTCACACATCGCAGTGGCACGGGACCTACGGCTTTACTTCTTATCCGACAGAAGGCGCATTTTCAGATTTTTCCCCGCTAGAAAAAT